>UCOK01016309.1:0-10616 GCA_900474325.1 Synergus umbraculus
GCGGATTTATGTCACATGTGCTATAAAATAGTATACGATACTCGTGACTTAAGTGGCCCACTGCCACGACGTGAAATTATCGCCCTCGCTCCGCTCGGGCGATAACTCACGCCGTGCCAAAATGGGCCACTTAAGTCACACGTATCGTAATGTACTATTTTAGTTTAGAGTACCTGTTTTGTGTCGGAGGGTTAGTGAGGATATCTCTAACTTCCGCGGCGTATTTGGGTTCCAAATATCCCACTACGTAACTGAATTTAGTGTGTTCCGATGTAATGTCTGCGAGTGCAAATTGTTAGGCACATTTTGAGTTGAAGCTGATTGCGGTATTAAACTTATGTTTTCGTTTTCATTTGAATCTGAAGAAGAGCCCGCTCGGATCGTTGGAGTTTGGGGTAAAAAGTATGGCCTTTTTATATATTTTTTAAATAAGCCGGCGATCGAATGAAACCGCTTATCAAAAGATTCTATTTCACAATCTAAACTTGCTACGAGATCATCTTCTTCCAGATTCTCCTCTAATTGCGATTGAATAGTTTTAAATTCATCTGATAATTTTAAATGTCTTTCTAGACGCTGTTCTAAATTTAATGTATCGAAATCTGTTTCTTCGTTGATCGAATCTAATATTTTTTCCGATGTAGTTAGTTGGCGCTTTATTGCACCACGAGATCTTCTAAGCGCGGACATTCGGTCAGGTCCGAGAATCGCTGAACCGCCTGGTCTGTTTGTTGCAAGAGACATTGATGCGATATCGGTTTCCTCCATATTTTTCAAATTGATTTACATTTAAAAATGAACAACCCACTATATATGTTGTGTTTTATGTTGATTGATTGAGTCGAGGTATTGGTTTACGTTATTTATTTATATTCTTAAAATGCAGAGTACATCTATGAATATATTCACTTCTACCCTTGTGCCCTTTTCTTCGTACAGTGAGTTCGTTAAGATACTCTTTACTCCAGTGAGTCCAAAAGTGCTGTTTCATTTGCTGAACTTGTTGCCAAAAAGAGAGGCGACCTGACGGTAGATCCGTCCAATCGTGTTCTGGCACGCCTGTCAAAGAGTCACCTATAAGAAAGTGACCGAAAGATAAGGTAGCTAGGTCGTTAGGATCTGAAAGGATTGGTGTCAAGGGTCGTGAATTTAAAATTGCCTCGATCTCAGTTGAGAGCGTTATAAATTGTTCATATGTCAATATTTGATTGCCGATGACGCGTATCAAGTGGTATTTAAATGACTTTACTGACGCTTCCCAGAGTCCACCAAAATGAGGCGAATGCGGGGGTATGAAATGGCTCTGTTAAGGTCCCTGGTACTACTCAGGGGCGGGGAGAAGAAAAGAAAAAAAAAAAAGGGGGGGGCGCGAGAAGCGTGGAGGTAGGAAAGCGGTCGCGATTTAAGATAACCTCCGCTTCACCTTTTCGACGGAAGGAGAAGGTTCCTCCAGAACTTCGCGCTCGCGAACTTAAATACTGGAAGGTTCCGCGTCCGTTTCTGTCCTGTTCCAAATATGGTCCAATTCAGGAATCGTTCGCAAGAAAATTCCGTCTGTCCCTTTGCCAAAAGATTCCGGTTCAACGATCTTATATTAACACATATATATATATATAAAAAGGAAAAGGAATGACACAAATAGAAATCACGAACACAACGATAAATGTACAAGGAACTCAAAGAGTTGGTGGAACTATCGGGAAAATGGAAGAGGGAAAGTCAATTACCTTTTCACTTGAGTTAGTACACTGATTTTATTTGCACAATTACTGGAAACTACACTTTAAGGAGGTGACTTGACGGAGAGAGAGAGGGCTCTCGAGATATGAGGTCAACTACCTTATTTGATTGCGGAAGATCAACTGAGGAAAACCTAAGGGTTCGCGGGTCCCTTGATTTTCAGACACCGTCTGCAAGGAGAGAGGGAAGAGTCCCCGCTTGCGGATTGGCTAGTGCTGACGCCACGGAAGGAAAAGCCGGGAGCTGGCGCTCTCTGCATGCGTCGGGTGTCTGAGTCTGAACTACAATTTCCCGAAGTTTTTCCAATGAATTAATATTTTTTTTGAGAACTTATACCTTTTAATTTGACAAACGGACAATTCTTAAGATTAAAAATCGTTGGTTTATAAATTGCTAGTTGTTTATCAAAAATCGAGAATATCTAAAATTAAGTACCGCTAGGATTAAGAATTCATTTAATTAAGAACTTATAAAATAACCTGTCATAAAATTAGGGGTGCACCTATATTACTCGCTAATATTGTTATTAATTAACAGAAAATATTTAAAAATGGGAAAACAACAAAGTAATCTCCGACGGTTTTAAATTATTTATTAGCAAAAACAGATTCTAGGGTTAAGGGGTGAGAGAATTGTTAATAAAGCCATTTTAATATGCTTAAAATTGTCTCTCCTTGTAATTCTTCCCCACACAATTCCTGGAAATACTTCCAGTATTTGGGCATCTCTTTTGATCAATGAATCGGACCTCCAATTGCCGAAATATTAATGAAATTTGTACTGAATTTCGATTAATATGAACGGAGCAAGAGGAAAATTCCGATTCCTGAGAGAGCGAGTATTTAGTGGGAGAGAGATAGAATCTATCGGAAGCGTTGGTCCCAGGTCATCGTTGGCAGGAGTGTCATGCCCTGTAGATGCTGGTCTCAGAGATAATAGGACTCGCCTTGCCAGAGGATTAAGTTATAAAATTTTAGTACTTCGACCCTGGCAAGGAATTTAAGTTATAAACTGAGGAAGCAAATTATAAAAACGAAAGTGTAGGCAGCTCGTCATAAGCACCAACGTGTTTAAGATTTGTCACGTAGGCCAATAACTTTGGGAAATTAAGAAAATTTCCGAAAGTGCCAGCTGAAGCACGTTCGAATCGCAAACACGATTGGTGATCATATTTTTAAGCCTTGGCTTATAACAGCTCGAAGGACCAAAATGTTTGTGATTAATATGAGGTTTTTAAAAAATAAACAAATTTGGTGTAGTGAAATCATTAGTTCATTTAGAAAATGCCAATTATTAACTATACAAAATATAAAAACGGTTATATTTCAAAGTATAGGAATCGCGATACCGCAGAGGACAAGTCAAGATACTCTTGAGGCTCTGATGCGACTGACTTAAGTTCTACAAACTAAAATATCTAAAGGTCCGTTTTGGGCCTTTATCCACGTAGCCAGTAGGGATATTTTATTTGAAATACAAAAAAAGAAAGAGAAAATGAAATTTGACAATTTAGTCTGGTTTATTGGTAGGGTTTGTCTGGTGTTAATTTTACTTTAAAGACTTGGGTGAAATGGGTTTTTGATGAATTAAAGGAAATAGTTCACACTTCAATTTTGTTCTTTATTATAAAAACACATAAAATAAGAAGAAAAGACAAAACTATTATAATATAGACCGAGCGTTACCCTTAGATTTACCTGGAAAATGTATTCTATAATCGACCCTAAATAGTTTCCCTTAATAGACCCTATCATAAAACTATGGTAAATCCTTGAACCCATGCGGCCATTTTAATTTTTGGGGTTTTCCCACAAATAAAACTAGACACTTATTCTGTTTTGTATTACAGCTAATTCAACATCCTCCCACACACAAAAAGAGTGTATATAAACGTTAGTCATACATATAGAACTTATTATCTAATTACTATTGTACCAAATACAAATTGCTTACATTTTTTAGAATCTTAATCCAAAAATATTAAATGAACACATTAAAGAAACATAAAAAAAAGAATGAAATTTCTTAAGTATATGTCAGACGGTTAGGCGTCTTTGAAATTCGTCCGCTTCTAGTCTTTATTTCACTCGGTTTAATTTCAATTTCTTGGCCTTTATCTTCGCACATCAATTTATTATTCTTTTTCGAAGTTTTGCCTATTTTCCATTTCTTTGTTACAATCTGTACTGTGCTTTCGTTTTCACAATCAGCGCTTAATTCGAGTGGATAAAGCCGTTGTATCGGTCGAGTCATTTCACCTGTCGCCGTAATCAGTCTTGCTATGCATATACGGCCGTCTTTTCCAAAATACAAGTCTTTAATTCTCGCTAAGGGCCAGTCCATACGCTTTGAGTTATCGTTACCCACTAATACTACATCGCCAATTTTTAACGTTTTATAAGTTTGACCCTTACGCTTTTGATAGGTCAACGCACCCAAATATTCATTTCTAAAACGCTGACGCAGATCTTGTTTAATTTTTAATCGATATGTGAACCGTTTGTTCATCTCTACTCTTTCTATTTTGTCTAAATCTATTACACCGATTTCTTTCACTTCTTGCAAAAACATAGATGGAGTCAAAGGTATAATCTTATCCTGTCCATCAGGTAAATAAGTAATTGGTCGCGAATTTATGACCGCTTCGCAATCAGTTAACGTCGATATCATTTCTTCATAACTGAGACACGATTATTTAAGTGTTCGTCGAAGCAATTTTTTCAGCACACCAATGAGACGTTCCCAGAAACCTCCCCACCACGGTGCTGAAGGAGGGTTAAATCTCCACTCTATTTCTTGTGTCGCGAGTGTTTTCGCGATTTTATTATAATCGAGTGCTTTTAATCGATTGTTTAAACCCACGAAATTCGTGCCATTATCGCTGAAAATCACGCTTGGTCTGCCTCGTCTTGCTACATGACGTCGCAATGCCATTAGAAATGAAGCTACATTTAAAGAATTAACTAATTCCAAGTGAACTGCTCTATATACCGCACATGTAAAAATGCATATCCAAGCCTTTTGCCCACCTTTCAGATAAATTGGGCCCGCAAAATCTACCCCCACTACCTCGAATACTGCGGCATCTCGTACTCTGTCGAGCGGCAATGGCGCGGCATGTGTATTAACAGGTTGGGAATCATATCGACGACAATCTACACATTTTTGGATTCCATCTCTAACGGCTTTTCGCCCTTTTATAATCCAAAATTTTTCTCGTAGAGCGTTCAATGTTATTGCAGCCCCTGCATGTTTAAGTTCCACGTGTTTTTCTCTAATTAGTAAATCTACATAATAATCTTTGTTCGGCAATATAACTGGACATCGAAAATTAAAATTATCGTCGCGATACACAATTTTTGATTTTGTTCTGATGAGTCTGATATCAATCCTTGTTCAGGATTTGACCGTTTGGGGTGAGAGGGGAGCAGAACGATGTCTGAGAGGGAGTGGGGAAAGGAGAGGTTTCCTTACTTATCCTGGGACGACTATTTCAGGAAAAAAATAGGAGGTGGTTAGTTGATCGACACGAATATAACTTTGTTTAAATATTATATTTATTTGTCAAAGGCATATTCGTACATTTTGAGGATTAATATAAGCAACGACGAAAGTTGGTGATAGTTTTTAACGGGCGACGGGATTCGGATCTTACCGGCCGTTTAGGTGGAGGGGAGGAAGAAATAGGGGAGCAGCGTAATGGGATGTCGAGGACGTCTTCTGAGGTAGGGGAAGGAGTGTTTTTAAGTGGGGAGATAAAGCGTTTGGGTGATGGGAATTGTGCTAGGATCTCTAGGGTCGGAGAGAGGTTGAGAGAAAGGGGGGTGGAGGTGGAAGAAGTAGGAGGCCGGTTGAACCTAAGCGGCGATCTTTCCCGATCTAGGTTTCGGGGGCCCGAAGGATTTGGGCTGAGTATCGGAGTAAGACGCGCGGTGGTGCTTGCTCCGACGTGGCCTTCAGACTGATGGGCAAAAGCAGGTAACTTCAGGGCTAGAGGTCGCCAGGTGGAGCGAGTGGCAGACACCAAATAAGATTGATAGCGAGCTGCCAAAAAAGGATTGATATCCAAGCTGCGTAAGGACGTGGTAGCCCCTCGAATGGCAAGAGAGCGACCGCCAAAAGTTGGTCTAACGGGTCTAGTCGAATATCCCGGTTCTTTAATAATGGGCCGAGAGCGATAAGCGGCTGCTCGGGCTTGATTTCTCTTCTGCCGACAGTTCTGGAAGATGTTGATAAAGAATAATAAATTCGGAGGGGGGTCGGAGATGATTAGCGACAAAGATACGCTACTCCTTACCTCCAGCGAACGAGATGCGATCCTCCGAGAGTAAAGACAGGAGGAGTGGCACCGACGAACGGTCTCTGGTGTCGTGGGTAGCGGTAGGTATAACGAATGATTATTTAATTAACGATTAAGAGAGACAACAAAAAAAAAGGAGATTAATTCCTTAATAAGGATAGTAAAGACTCACCATGTTTTGCAGAATTCAAGAATTGTTTATTGAAAACGTAAATAACCAAGTTTACAAAAGAAACGGAGTAGCCAGAGGTTCGCGTCGCTTGACAATGCCAAAAAGATGAGAATAAAGTAACCGTGAGAAAAGACGGGTCGGAGCAGGTAGTCCGATGTCCCCAAGAGACTCAGGTCGTACAAAAAAAGGAGGAAAAAGAGAAAGGGAGGGGGTACTGATGCCGAGCGGTATGCCGTCCGGGTGTTGCACCTACTGGTATGCCAGTGAGGCGGAGAGGGCGCCGTGACTTCTGGTATGCCAGAAGCCCGACTTCCAGCGTTGCCGAGCGGTATGCCGTCCGGGTGTTGCACCTACTGGTATGCCAGTGAGGCGATGTGCTGGGTCCCACTGGTATGCCAGCGGGTCAGCTTGTTTGAGAGGCGGTTTCCGCCTCCAAACGATCTGACGATTTCGCGTCGTGCAGGCCCTTTTATACTCTTGGGGTCTAAAGGGTTTATGTGGTGAGGGAAGGATCCTTTTGGTGGGAGATGCGTGGAAGACGCTTTCACGGTATCCGCGCCTCTCTGAGTCTCCGGGGATGCGCGGGAAACGCTTTCGCGGTATCCGCGCTTTTCTGAGTCCCATCGCGCGGTTTTAGTAGAAATGGTCTTCGCCGCGCTGTCTGAGTATTTTGGGGCGAAGGTCATTTCTACTTATTTCTTAGATTATTTTATTTTATTCAATTTTTTATTTTCTAACTTATATTTATTTACATTTATTTCCGAGATAGCAATGTCGTTTTTGGGGTTTTGCACCTTGGGCGTATATCAAGTCCCTCATTATGAATGAACGGTAAAAAATCTCTAATTCGTTCATCTTCTAGACTATCGAAATGTCTTCTTTGAATTAATTTAATTAGGGTAAACTCTGCCTTACTATACTCATCAGCTGTCAAAAAGTTTGCAGTTTCTAATTTTTCTTTACAATTTTGGATAAATCTTTTAATCCAACCAATAACTCTAATCACTTACGGCACTGACTGTCTCAGGAGTCGTCGAGACAATATTTCTCTCGTTTGGGATCGCGGCCTGAGAGAGGAGGCGAGCTTGGGCGCGTTGCCTCTTTCCGGGACGTTTCTGTGGCTTTCCGCGTCGCTTCCGCCGCTTCGCGACTTCTTGGGAAGACGGAGGGATGACGGGGTCTTTGGCGACAACAGGTCGGTCAAAGGGGCCATAATCTGTGATGAATTAGGGATATATTCCTTTATCCAATTGCAGAGTCCCAAAAATGAACGCAAAGCTTTACGAGTACGGGGTGGTGGAGAATCCCTAATCGCTTCTATATGTACCGTCTGGGCTGTATTGTTATCCGTGCCGATGACATGCCCGAGGTAAGGGAGCGAGGTTTTTCCGAAAGCACACTTCTTTGGGGAAATCGTCATTCCATAAATTGATAAGCGTTCAAGAACCAATGAGATGTGGGTAAGGTGGGTTTCCCAATCCTCCGAGTATATAATTATATCGTCGAGATATGCAATTGCGAAATCTCCCCATTGTTCAGCGAGGACCTGTCGCATGAGATTTTGGAAAGTACTCGGGGCATTTTTCAAACCGAAAGGCATGACGCGAAATTGGAATTGGCCACCCCCAGGTGTTGCAAAAGCGGTATATGGGCGTGATGCTGGATCCATGGGAATTTGCCAATATCCCCATTTAAGGTCTAGAGTCGAGAAAACCTTTGCGTTTCCAAGGTCCTTCAGAGTTTCGTGAATGCGGGGGAGGCAGTGGGGAGCATCGACGGTTTGTTCATTCAAACGACGATAATCGACGCAAAAACGGTAATCACCATCTTTCTTTCCGGCCACGACCACGGCTGAGCTGAAAGGGGAAGTGGTCGGCTCGATTATCCCGTCTCTAAGCATTTCGCGCACCTGTATATCAATATAATGTCGTTTCTCGTCCGAGTAACGACGCGGTGCTTCGCGGAAGGGTTGCGGATTTCGGAGTTCAATGACGTGGTTTACGGCAGCCAAGGTTTGTCTTAACTTGCCTCCGTTGTGAAAAGAAGAGGCGTGGTCACGAATTTTATTCAGGAATCGCTCGGAAAATTCTGGGGGAAAACTGTGATCCACATCGACGTCCTCAAAAGGGGCGGTATCTTGATAATCGAATGGGACGGGGCCCAAGAACACGCGCTGACGACCCTGGGAACCAATAAAAATGCAATCGGCCCCATGGTCGTGAATGACGCGGTGTTTCTTTAGCCAAGGTTGACCCAAAATCACCAATGAGTACCAATGAGCTTAATGGTTGCACCAACGGCCGCGAGAAGAGCGTAAGCGGGACCCGGTTGCAACTCTGAGAGCTCGTTATTGTTTAAAATATTGCGTCAGATGAAATTTTCGGACGCCAGGGTATCGATCTCCGCTGTAATTTCCCGAATTCCTAGAAGAACACGGACTCGGGGTAAATTAATAGGATCGGAAAATGTTGCGTTTAGGCAGGGGGGTTGTTGGAAGCGCTCGGGCTGGCTCGTACCTCCGCTTCGGCCGCCCGATCTCGCCAGTTTCCCGGGGAGGCTCCGTTTTGTCGGGCTTTTATTACCGGACAATTTCTATGATAATGTCTCTCCGGGCAATGATGACATTGCAGGAGAGACTGAGAAGTTGGAGTTCGGGACCCCTGGTTTTGGTTCGGGTGTTGAGGGGCTGAGGCTACGACCTTCGTCTTTATATTTTCCCGTGATTCTCTTCGCGGATTTTCTTCAGCCTCATCATTTTCGGCCTGTATGGCGCGTTCAAACAGGTTCTCGAATGAGGTTATCCTTGCGGCGCGTAAAATTTTTTTTATTGATGGCTTTATCGATTCTAGAAGCAGACTAAGGATCTGCTCCTCGGGAGCGTCGGGAAGGAGACGCAGGGCGAGCCTATACTTTCTGTGTAGGAAGACCCCGATCTGTTCTCTATCGTTCTGTTTGCCAGAATATAATTTTACTCGCAGTTGATTTATGGTCGTAATCCCTGCGTACCGCTGTGAAATGAGGCTTTTAAATTTATCCCAGGGAAGAGATAAACTACTATAAGCCTCATACCACTTTGCTGCACCATCAGAGAGGTGTTTTGTCACCATCTCCGACCAATCGGCCTGATCGATGGCTGCGGCTTTGAAGTAATTTTCGCACTTCCTGAGAAAAATTATGGGGTCTTCGTGGTCTAATCCCGAAAATTTGGGTCCGGAGGGTTTTGGTGCCCTTAGAGCACATAACAGTGTGTGGAGGTCAGCCCTGGACGCGATAGACGCCATATTGCTCGTAGTGGGTGGGTTTCGCTGCGGGAGAGATGTAACTGAGAGGTCACGTGAAGGCCGATCGACGGGTTGTCTTGAGATCGGAATGAAAGTCGGATCTGGTCGGCTGCTTGGTCCCGCGATCGGTCCTCTAATGGTCTCCTGGTTTCTTTGTGTTACGGTGGGTGGGAAAAAGAAGGAAATATTCCGTGGACTCGCGTTTCGTCTCAGGGGTACTGAACGACTGCGAAATCTTGGGCTCGGAGAGCGAGATAGTATTCGAGAGGAGGGGTGATTAAGGGGTTCTCCTTCCTCTAAATTGGGCGCCACCGAGTTTTTTGGGTTATCCTCGGAAACCGTGTTCGTCCGGGTAGATCGTGTATGGGTTGCTTTACCGCGAGGGCGACCTACTTTGTTGGGTGCGCCAATCATAATCTCAGGGTTCGAAAGGTTCGTTCTCAAGCCGTTGATAATTGAAAGAGAAAAAAAAAAAAAAATTAATTTCAAGCCCCACGTTCGGGCCGCCAATTGTTACGTTCCCTGCGATGCTATAAGGAGAGTACGTAGTGCGTAACGTGAGTGAGAGAGAAAAAGTCGGGGGTAATTTTCGGAAATTTCCCTAAACGAAAATGTTCCCGGAAAGATTCTCGGGAAGAGAAATGATGCTCAAAAATTAAGCACTTTCTTTACGCGGGTGGCTACGATTGCCGTGGATGGGGAGAAAATTTCTGGAGAACTACCCGTGGGGATGAAGAGGGTGTCCGGTGAAAATAATTCTGCAGGGGGTGATAACGGGTGATTGGGACTAAAGTAGAGCGCCGCTACCACGAGGGTGTCGCGTGATTTTTCCGCAGGCGGCTTCAAAGGAGAAAGGGGTAAGGTCGCGGCGAAGTCGGGCTCCGCGGGTACGGCGATAACGGCTTCTCCAATCTCCGGAACCACGTCGCGTTCGACCTGAGTCGCGGCCTGAGCGAGAAGGCGGGCTTCGGCACGCTCTTTCTTCCCGTATCGCCGGCGGGGTTTTCCGCGTCGTTTCCGCTTGTTCGCGATTCCTCGTAAGTTCGAAGGGACGGGGTTCTCCCTGAACCGAGACGCGGGCATGGAGTAACGTGATGAACCCTGTTAACAGCGACAGTAACAC
>UCOK01016333.1:0-11644 GCA_900474325.1 Synergus umbraculus
ACGTATTATGAACTAAGTTATCTAGAGTTCCGATTATTTGATTATTGACTTGCATATTGTAAATTTAATTATCAGATCTCAGGTTATGTAACCTTTTCATTTTGATTCTCGAATATTTCTCTTACTAAATGTATTTAATTGTTTCTCGTGAGAAATTGTTGTCTCCAATTATTCCGTTGTGCCGGTAGGTATTGATTGGTCCATAGTTTCAGTTGGCCATAATCTCAATTGGCCACAACATCACTAAATTCGAAAACTCCGGTGTAGGTGGAAACTAGATGGCAATGCGCATTAGAAAAAATCTTAATGAAACAAACCAATTAAAACGCTGCTACTTTCGCCAACCTAACTCCCTTCTAGTCTTTACTTTAAACAGTGCTTATAAAATTTAGTAACTTATGGTAACTTTTAGTGATTTTGTGGCCAATTGAAATTATGGCCAACTGGAACTATGGACCAATCTATACCTACCCGTTGTGCCCTTCGTACCTATGACCTTGAGACTAAGCTAGCTGTTCTATTTATAGGACTTTCAGGTTAAATTGGAAAAGATGGGATTCGTCGTTGTCTGTGTTGAAACACATCCAACTGGCGCCTTATAAATTCGAATCCCAGTTCGATTTAATGAACAGATTTGATGTTTTGCTGTCTTTCCATATTTGATTAGATCGTGAGACGTAGTTTCGCGTTTACGAGACAGAACGCGTTACAATAGATATCTTGATTTTTCGTATAGTATCGTTTCATTCTGTATATATGTGTATAGGCATACTCTTAGTATGCGGAGTATACCCGAACCATCTCGATTTTTGCTGTAACATAAGTTATATTTTTCTCAATAGGATCGCATGGAATTTTTTCTCAAAAGTAGCATTATATTTTACATTTACCATAAAAGCGATTTTTAGATACACTTAGCTATGTATTATTTCTGCGTTACGTGCTAAGAATGTATTGCGTGATTCTCTGTGTTTGTGTGTATATTCGCATCAGGATTGGTCCCAATGTCTCTGTGTTAGTCGTGTTTACTATTATTTTTTCCTCTATCTGATTCTTTTTAATGATGACTCATAATTTTTCGTATAGTGCTTTTCAAATGCTCATATTTTTGTATTAAAGTTTGAAACGATTATTTTAATTTCTTGAATCATTATATTAATGTCGTATTCAAACGATTGAGAACCACTATATTAATTTTTGATATAAAGTCACTTTTCACAGTGTTTTGATATTGTAGAATACTAAAGTTTCATGCATTTTTGCCATTTATTGAAATAGAAAATCTTTCCGTGTAGGATATTAAGTAATTTTAAGGACTTTTGAGGGATTCAAGGGATTATACGAAATTTCATGACAGTTGATGAGATTTTTAATAATTTTAAGGGATTTTACGATATTTTATGGGATATTTATAGTAATTCTAAGGACTTTTAATGAATTCAAGGGATTTTACGAAATTTCAAGAATTTCACGAAATTTTGAAGGATAATAGAGAAGCCTTTTAAGGAATTTTATGAGACTTGTGGAGATTTATTAAATTAGATATAGAATTACAAAATTTTATATTTCAAGAATTAAAAATTCTAAATTATTCTTTCTGCTAGTAAAAGGTGAGCAACGCGGATCATAAGTACTTATTCTCCAAAAATTGAATTCAGTTGTATTTTTGAAAATATAAGACTTGGAGCAGAATCTGAACATAGTTAAAAAAAAAAGGTTCAACCGATCTTTTTGAAATTTTTACCACTTATTTTAAACATAATTAAGTCCTCCGCTTAAGCGCCATTTTGTAAAGAATTAAAATTTTTTTTAAGCTTCGATTAAACTATGAGCAGTAGTAATCTCCGCAAAACACCTTTTTTTGGACCCTCCACAGATTGACTATATATCTCGCTTATTTTTATGATTACTTTTGTATCAAAATTTTGTTTAACTTCTTCAAACATGTATATTTTATGTGAAAAAATATTGCAGATTTATAACTAAAACTTAAAAAGAAAAAAATTTCAAAAGAACGTTTTTTTTGGTGTTTTAAGTGTACCTAACCACTTAATAATTATTACTCACTTTATTAGTTCCAGTGTATGTTTGCTTTCTACCCAATCCTTATTTTGTTGGTGAAGTTGATAGTTTTCAAAAAAGTATGAGTTTAAATTGACACAAAATTTATTTTGTAAAAGATTGTTAATGTTTCTGAACCTCATTCCAATGCAACTATATTTTCAAATTCATTATATAAGATTATTAACACAATTTTCAATAAGGCTTGTACAATACTTTCAAGTACCTATTTTTTCTATTTTTGGCGCAATTTTTTTTTTGCACACAAAATTGAAAGTTTTGTAATTCTATTAGAAAGGAAATTTTAAAAATACCTACTGGACAGAAGATACGAAAGATAATTTGAGCACAGTACATATAAAATTTGGCCAAAGGAGTACATTGGCACACAAGATGTTTTTTGTTACATTCTTTAAGAATTCCAAATGCGAAGACAGATGTAAAGAATACGCGACAAGTATTATTACACAACATACCAATGTCATATACAAATTTTCCTCCAAATTCTTATACTTATTGCTTCTGAGACCTAAACATTCAAGAGCTTCGTCCATCCAGTCTATGTTTTCAGTTATGAGCTGCATCTTCTTCAAAAGATAAAGATTTACACAGTTTACATTATGAAAAATACTTTTCTCCGTTATTAAATGAAAATTAGGATTCTTTTCAATAAAAAATTGATCTTAAAGTAAATACTTGTAATTTCGATCTTAAAAGTCTATCTCATTTAATCTCCAGTTCTCTATTCCTATCTATCTCCATTTCAATTCACATCCACGCTCATCTCTTTCAATCTACTCTTTTCTAACCTTTGCTAATCCTGTTGAAAGTAAAGAGATTGACATCCTTTTTATCTCCTTCTATCTCTAAGGTAGAAAAGGATAATGATTGTTTATCCCTTTCTATCTCTCGCCTATCCCCTATCTCTTTTTATCTCCGTGTCAATTCAAATCCACGCTTATCTCTTTAAATATCCGCTTTTTTATCCTTTTCTATCTCTGGTCTATCTCCGCCTATATCTTTCTATCTCTTGTCTATCACCGTCTATCTCCTTCTATCTCCATCTCAATCCACATCAATGCCTATCTCTTTCAATTCCCACTTCTCTAGCTCTTCTTCTCTTGTCCATCCCTGTCTATCTTTTTCTATCTTTTTGTCAATCACCGTTTCGCCTATCGTCTCTTTCAATCCCTACTTTTCTATCTCATTCAATCTCTGTATATATCTGTCTATCCTTTTCTATTTCCATTTTAATCCACATCCACGCCAATCACTTTCAATCGCCACATCTATATTTCTTCCTATTTTTCGCATGTTCTAATCTATCCCTTTCTGTCTCCTTGTCAATCTCAATTTGCTCGTATCTCTTTCAATCTGCACTTCTTTATTTCTTTCTCTGTCCTATTATCACCTATACCTTTCTTTCTTTTTGTCAATCAAAATTCACTCCAATCTCTTTAATCCCACTTTTCTGTCCCTTACAATCTCTGCCCTATCCTTATCTATCTCTTTCTATTTCCTCCAAGTGTACAATGAGTTGGCTGCAAAGAAAGAATTTCCAAAAGAGTGAAAGAAAGCAAAACTTGTCCTACTGAGAAATGGAGGTAAACCGGGGGAAAGCCCTAGCTCCTACAGGCCTACCTGCCTTCTGGATGTGGAAGGTAAACTGTATGAGCAACTGTTCCTGATAAGGCTTAATAGAGAACTCGAAAGAACGGGAGGTTTGGCGGAAAACCAGTTCGGCTTCAGGGAAGGCCGAAAAACGGTAGATGCCATTAAAAGAGTAGTGATGGCAGCAGAGCGGGCAGCTTCCTATTCCAGACAAAGTAGGCGCATTTGTACAGTCATAACTATTGATGTAAAGAATGCCTTCAATAGTGCATCCTGGCAGAATATCCTAGATGAACTCAGAAGAAGAGAGATAGACGAAGCATTGATAAACCTGACAGCATCATACCTCTCAGAACGTGAAATAGTGATGGAGGCAGAGGGCACATCCAGGATCAAAGAAATCAACAGCGGAGTTCCGCAAGGATCGGTGCTTGGACCGACACTGTGGAACGTTCAATATGATGGATTGCTGAAACTGAAAATTCCAGAAGGGGTTGAACTTGTGGGTTCCGCAGATGACATTGCCGTGGTGGTGGAAGCAAAAACGAGTCAGACTCTGATGAATAATGCTAACGCTGCCATACTAAGGGTAGTGCAGTGGATGGTGAGTATGAAGCTCAAGCTTGCTCCTGAAAAGACTGAAGCTGTGCTGCTTACTACAAAGAAGATGGGACCCATTAAGTTCGAGATGCAAGGCATCAGCATTTGTCCGGGCAAAGTCCTGAAGTAGTTGGGGGTCTGGTTAGATAACAAGTTAAGATTCCATGTACATGTAGAAAAAACGGTATCAGCCCTTGCAGGTCTCATGCCCAACATAAGGGGTCCAAGAGCATCCAAAAGACGAGTACTGTTGAGCGTAATAAACTGCTGTTGAGCTATACAGAGGCAAGGTCAAAGAAAAAAGATGGCAAAGATACAAAAGATCATAGGCATCAGAGTGTGTAGTGGATACCGTACAGTCTCGACCGAAGCGGTAAGAATCGTAGCAGATATAGCCCCAATAGAGCTGTTAGTTGAAGAGAGACAGGAAATATACAAAGGGCGACAGAGAGACGAGGCCAGAGAAATTCTGATGGTGAAATGGCAGGAAAAGTGGGACACAGTAACCACAGGGCTCTGGACATAGAAGCTGATCCCGGAGATAAGAAAGTGGACATCAAGATCCTATGGGGAAATGAACTATTTTCTGACACAGGCATTATCAGGCCATGGCTGCTTCAGAAAATACCTATTTGAGCACAATAGATCGGTGACAGACAAATGCCCGTACTGTGGAGAGATTGACAATGCACAGCATACCTTGTTCTCATGCACAAGATGGTGACGAACATGATGAAAAGCTTGATAGACTCAGAAGAAAGGTGGACACACGCATACAGAGTCATCAGGCACATCGTACAAAACAAGGAGCAAGAAGGAAGACAGGTAAACTGAAAAAGTAAGAACATAGCCCACGCATTGAAGTTATGCTAACGCGGTTCCAAAGTAATGAGCCGAGTATTTAGTCGGTAAGAATCCGATACTACCCGGCCTTCAACCAGGTGAAGATTTTCCCTCCTCATAAAAAAAAATCGAAATTTACTGCTATGTGTTTCAATTTCCTGATTTCTGTCCCAGCCTATTTTTAGAAGTAGCTGACATTGAGATAGATAGAATAGACAAAAAATAGAAAAAGATAGAGAAGTGTAGATTGATAGAAATAAGCGTTGATGTGCATTAAGATGGAAGTAGAAAGAGACGGGCGGAGATAGACAAGAAATATAAAGGTATAGAAAAGAGGCAATTGAAAGAGATAAGTGTGGATGTAGATTGAGATAGAAAGGGATAGAGAACTGGTGATTAAAATAGATAAAAGCAAATTAAAATTGATAAGGAAATAGAAAGGGATAAATAGGCATATACAGAGATAGAAAGTGATAGAAAATTAAATGTGGATTGATGTGGAGATAGAAAGATATAGACGGGAATAGAAAGAGATAGATGGGGATAGGAGAGAGATTGAAATGGATAGAAAAGTGGAATTAAAAGTGATTGGAGTGAATCTTGATTGGCAAGAGGAAAGAAAGTTATAGGTGATAATAGGAGAGAGATAGCAAGGAATAAAGAAGTGGGGATTGACAGATATAAAAGCGAATTAAGATTGACAAGGAGATAGAAAGTGATAGACTAGAATATGCGAAAAATAGGAAGGAATATATATGTGGCGATTGAAAGTGATAGGCGTGGATGTGGATTGAAATGGAGATAGAAAAGTATGGTCATATATTATATGGGGGATTTCATATCAAGTGAACACACTTTTGAAACCGATGTCATCCGATTGGGCTCAAATTTGTACAAAGTTGAGTCCTATTGATTAGTAGTTACGACACCAAATTTGAACGAGATCGGTCGAAAACCTGCCGAGTTGGAGGCGGTGAAATTTTGACATTTTGGTTAAACAGCCCCTGTTACGGATCCATGTAACTAATAACCTATAGCATTTAGAAAATTTTGTCTAACACTTTTTCGACAACTTTTTCTTCACTCTTTTTGAAAAAAAAATTTTAATATTTTTTAATCCAAAATTTGACCGATTTTTTTGAAAATCAAAAATATTTTTGACTTTTTCTCAAAAAGGGACGTTTTTTTTAACTCCAAAGAAAGCTCAGGTCTTTTCCTTTCACAAGCAATATAGATGTGAATATTGAAAGAGATAGGCGTGGATGTGGATTGAAATGGAGATAGAAAGGGATAGACAGATATATACAGGGATAGAAAGATATAGGGAACTGGAGATTGAAGCAGATAGAACCCTGAAGGAAAGAAAAAAAAAAGAGAGGGCAAATGGTAGAAAATGGTAGAAAAGATTTTAGTAGAAAAAGATTGAGATGACTCGATTAGGATAAAAATGGATAGGAATGGTAAAGTTTGAAATGAATGTACAAGGATAAATATGGATAGATTAGTAGAGATTGAAAAGGATAAGCGTATAAAAGAGATAATTAAGGATTCAAATGATTAGATCAGGGATAGACATGGATAGGAAAATAGAAATTGAAAAAGATAGGCGCTGCTATAAATTGCGATAGGGATAGAGAGGAATTAGTGTGGATAGGTGGAGAATCAAGAAAGATTAGCGTGGATAGATGGAGGATAAGAAATTATTGGCGATGATAGATGAAAGATACAGAAAGGTAGAAATATTGAAATTCAAAAGGAAAGATATTATTGTAGATTAGAAAAAAGTTAAAAATAGATTGGCGTGGATAAGGATAGATACATTTGAATTCATTTTTTCGTTCTATTTCTATCCTGAAGATTGAAATAGATTCAAACAGATAAATTTTCTATCTTTATGCTTCCAACCGGGGAGAAAACGATAATTGACAAGGAAATGGAAAGAGATAGACGGCGGGTTGGATAAAAGATAGAAAGAGATAAAGAAGTGGGGATTGAAAGTGATAGGCGTTGGTGTGGATTAAGATGGAGGGAGAACGAGATAGGTGGAGATAGACAAGAGATAAAAAGGGATAGAAAAGAGTAGATTCAAAGAGATGAGCGTGGATGTGAATTGAAATGGATATAGAAAGGAATAGATAACTGGAGATTACAAGAGATAAAAGCGAATTAAGATTGAAAACGAGATAGAAAGTTATATAAACAGGTATATACAGAGATAGTCAGAGATAGAGAAGAGGAGATTGAAAGAGGTAGGAGAGAACAGTGATTAACAAAGAGATAGAAAGAAATAGACAGGGATAGATAAAAGATAGACTAGAAATAGAAAAGAGGAGATTCAAAGATTTAGATGTAGATTTATATGGAGATAGAAAGGGATAGAAAACTGGTGATTAAAAGAGATAAAAGCGAATTGAGATTGAAAAAGGGATTGATAGAGGTAGTTTAGGGCGTGGAGATTGAGGAGGAATTTAGTCAGCAAAAATTTTAAATAATTAATAAAGTACAGTATAATCAAAAAAAAAAAAAAAGAATTACACTAGTTAAGAACTACAAATATTTCGCACGAACGAATGCAATAAAGTTTTCGGTTGACGTTATTCAAAATTTGCGCTCAAGAAACAATACGCTCGAACAATCTTCGTCGTTTAATCACTCGATGAAGGCTGAATCTCTTTTCCGTTCAATCGCTAGTAATATTAATAATAATCTCTACGCTCACAACGCCATACACAACTGAAAATTACTGCAAAATTCAAATGATATTTCGGGTTTGCCAACAGAATATAAAGGTATAGACAAGTATATACAGTGATAGATAGAGATAGAGAAGTGGGGATTGAAAGAGATAAGCGAGAACGGGGATTGACAAGTAGATAGAAAGAGATAGACTTTGATGTGGATTAAGATGAAGATAGAAAGAGATAGGCGGAGATAGACAAGAAATAGAAAGGGATAAAAAAAAGGAATTCAAAGAGATAAGCGTGGTGTTGATTGATATGGAGATAGAAAGAGATAAACGGGCATAGACGAGAGATAGAAGGAGATAGAAAGTGATAGGATTTTTATCTCTTTACTTCCAACAGGGTATAGTTGTATTATCAACCACAAAAATGAATTTTTATGAAAGTATTTTGTTTTTCAACCCAAGAAATGAATTATCAGCTAAACGTTGAAACTTTAAACGAAAAACAGATGATTTAAAAAAATTAGTCCATTTTTTAATTAAAAAAGATAATTGGTGAATTTCCTTTTTTGAATTTTCAAGAAAGAATATTCTAGTCAACACAGTACCTCAGATGAATTCAGAGTAATTCATTAGAATTGATAACAATTCTAAAGAAATCAAAAAATCTTTAAGCAAATAAAACACGGATTTAATCAAATTCAAAGTTTCTAAAACTTGAGGTAAATACAACAAAATTGAAGGTAAATTAAAAATAATTCTACGTGAATTGAAGAAAATTCATTGCATTCAAGAGAAATTTAAGAGGTTAGTACCAAAGTTTTCACTTTTTTTTTTAAGAATTTTTTTATCAAATTAAAATGTATTTTACAGATTCTACCTTTCACACATGATTATAGATACAAAAAACCATTACAAAATTTTTTTTTTTTAATAATAAATCTGGCTGGTATGGCTGCTGGAAGTTACCCATTTTAAAAACTGCCGTGCATGATTCAGAAAAAACTATCGGACCGATCGGGCTAAAATTTTGATATGTTATTCTACACATATGTCGCTATCGCATGAACCAAAATTTAAATCCGAAAACAATACAAACTGGCCGACTTGAAATTTTTTACCTTTTTTTAACCGTAAATTGTTTTAAAAAAGGGTTAAATATTAATCAATAATTATGATTTTGGTTCATGCCATAACGACATATGTGTAGAATAACATATCCAAAGGGCCTAGCGGAATAAGCATGGGAAATCTGCCCCCGCACGTATAAAGCTGAAATTAATGTCACAAGTTCGTCTCCATAAGGTGTGAAGGTCCATCAAGTTTCAACTTGAAAATCCCATTTTTGTGGGAGATATGGAGGGGGAAAAAAAATCAAAAAAGTGATTTTTCTTGAAAATGGCTCAACCGATTTTGATGAAAAAAATATATGTTGTAGTCACTAATGAGGCTATTTCAAAGAAAAAATTACAAAATTTTTCGAAAAAAATTACAGGTCAAAAAAAATTTTTGAATTTTTCAAACATTTTTTTTGAGGTTATGTTCTCGAGTGACCACTTTCATATTTTACCTAAACAATCTTTAGAATGTCCTTTATAACATATATTTTTTTTTGAATTTTTTTAAGGGGATTAACAATGTTAAAAAAAAATAAAAATCGCGCATGCAACGTTGCGCATTCTTATAACGTCTGCAGTTAGCCTATCAAAATTATAGTTTCCAGAGTTCACCACGGGGAGGTTGCAGTCCGATTTTAAACTCCTTTCACCAGGGTGCTTTATTATTGTGAATCCCCTCGCCTCTCACAAATCGGGGTGCTTTATTTCAGTGAGTCCCCTCGCCTCTCACAAGTCGGGGTGCTTTATTATGGTGAGTCCCCTCGCCGCTTACCAATTCAGAATTTTCTTAATCCTCATCGCTATCAGCATTAATTACTGCAGTGCAATTGTTTTTTTTAAACATTTCGCTGAGTATTTGTGCTGGTTGAAGTATTTTTGACAAATACCTAGCGTGGGAGAGGTAATATACGATGGCAACAATGTGTGAGCAGCAGCCAACTGTTCGTTTGCCATTAGCACACTCGCATACATAGTGTGTTACCCCCGAAACACCAAAGCTGTTAGGCTTGTATCTTATAAAACATCTATATGAGGATCGAGAAATATGACGGGATTGTACTCAAGGGTCAGTTTTCCATCCTTATCTACCATTTCTGCTAAATAAGATACAGCTTGAGAAAGCTGATAGGATCCAGTGAAAAATATCGTTACATCTTTTTCACTCATTTCTGGAAAATCTAGAATTTCATCTGCAGTCACAATTTTGAAGGGAGTTTTTCGACGTATCCATCCTTTCTCCTCTGCCTCACTAGCTAATGTATTTTCTACATCTTTTTGAGCATGCATTCTCTGCAATATTTCATTTGAAAGCTCTTTGTCAGACTGCAGCCTTTTACCGTAAGCATTGTGAAGGAATGATGCCACTCTAAAATAGATTCCAATTTTCGGTACCAACTTATTATCTATTTTATGGTCCAAAAGACGATATTTTTGTTTGAGCATACCATGAACTGCTTCAACTGCCCATCGAATTTTAGTCACAAAACGTGATTCGTTGAATTCTTTTGTTGACAATTGCTTTCTTTTACCTTTTAATGCAGGCATCAGTACTTTAAAATTTTTGTCTTCCAAATCTTTAACCACATCACGAAAACCTCGATCAAGAACAAAGACATCATTCGGCCTCAGAAACTTTCATAAACTATTTGGATCATTAATGATGGTTTTCATGATATCCGCATCATTTTGGTTTGCAAGATACGGCCCAAGCATATCCACAACGTAACCATCAGTCGTACAAATAGTGAAGGGCTTACAAAGAGGAACTTTCTTCTGTCCAGAGAAAGATTTTCTTTGATACTCATTATTTGTACTTTTCTGATAACGTGCATATGTACCATCACAAATCAGAAGCAAATTATCCTGAACATCAAATAATTTTTTTGCAATTTCAGTTGTATGGTTTTCAATAAGATCCCTGTTGAAAGAACTTAAACCGAAACGAAGTGGGAGGACGTCTTTTTCAAAAGACTGAATTGTACTGTCAGAATATTCCGAAATAGACTGTTCATTATCTATGCTCAATATCGAAGCTAATAGTTGATTAGAATTTCCTGTACGTAATTTAAAAAGAAACACAACAAGAGCTTGGATTACTGAACGAGATTGACTATTACGCAATGAAGTCATTAAGTCTTTTATTTCGAGAATATTTTCCCAAGATAACCCAGTAAAAACTATAATTTGCTTTTCTGAAAGACCGAATTCGCCGACTTTGTCAAGTAATGTAGAATCACATTTAATGGAAAGAGTTTCCATTATTTTTGACAACTCTGATGCGCTGAGACTTGCAGTGTTGGAATGCACTTTTAAGCGGTCAAGATCTTCCTCATAAATTCGATTTTTTAGAATATGAGTTGTACAACACCGATTTCCAGGTGGTATGAAGATTTTCTCTTTAATGTATGCTTGGATTCGCGCTTCTTCAGGAATGACAGTTATATTTGGCTTAGAAAAACAAATGCAACAGTATTTATGAGTTGCAACTGTCCTCTGCATAGGAATTTCAAAGTACTCCGTTGCACAATCAGAAACATCTTTCTTGGATTTGACCTTAAATTCGACTATTGAATCATCGGAAGTCCCGTCAGAGAGAGTAAGATCTGTATCCGCGTCGCAATCAGGATCTTTAGCAGAATTGTCTCTATAAATTAAGAGTCGACATTTATTACATAGAATGTCATTGACAGCTATTTTTCTTTTAAGGCAGCGAGAGAAGGCATTTGCT
>UCOK01016337.1:0-106905 GCA_900474325.1 Synergus umbraculus
ATCTTAAGAAGTTTCTGAACATTTTAAGAGGTTTTCATGAATTTTAAGCGATTTCACAGTTTTTCAAAGGTTTCTTGGAATTTTCAGAGATTTTCACGAAGTTTAACATAAATTTGAAAAGATTAGAGAAATAAAACATAATAAATTGTATAATATTGAAAAAGAACGTAAATGGGCGCGCGGAGCGCGTGTTCGTTCTTTATTTCAAATTCCTTAAAACCTCAAGCTTTCAAAATTCCTTAAAATTTCACGAAATATCCTAAAATCCCATAGAATTCTACAAAAACGTTTTAATATCCTAAAAATCTCTTGAATTTCGTAAAAATCACTTTAAAATCTTTAAAAATGAAAATAAAATCCTTCAAAATCAATAATCTCTTGAAATTCATGTTAAAATTAGTGAAAATCTCTAAAAATTTCTAGCAACCTCTGGAAATTTCTCAACTTTTAAAATTTCTTAAAATCATTAAAGATTTCATCAAACTCCATGAAATCCTCAATAATATTACAAAATCTTTTATAAATTAGAAATATTTTTTGGAAAACCTTAAAATTTAATGAAAACCTTCGAAATCTTTGTAAATTCTACAAAATCTTTTAAAAATCATAAAAAACATTTGAAATCCCTGAATAAAATTTCTTGACTAATTTTAAAATGTTTTAAATCCCATAAAATATTTTAAGTCATCAAAATCTCCTGAAATCTGATCAAAGTCGTACAAAATTCTAAAAATTCCCAGAAACTTCTTCAAATTCTTTAAAGTTCTACGATAACATTTAAAATCCCATTATCTCCCATGAAATCTTTAAAAATTCCATAAAATTCCTAAATTTTCAATGTACATATTTCGAGATTAGATTCAATCATCTTTTTAGAATAGAATTCGGTAGGACGTTTCTGCTGTCAATTCTGTTAAATTTATTCCTCTCGGAACAAGACTTAGAGAGGAAGGTCACTTAAGATCAATATAAGGTCACTTTTGGACCTTCGCGGATTTTGCTTTCTCTTTCTCTCGTTCATATGCAATATTTTCTCGCTATCGTATTTTCCAATTAATAGTTTTTAATTACATATCTCGGAAAATTATTGAGAATATATTACTGATTTTACAATAATTTTATTGTAATACAGACTGGAGAATACTTGTTGAAATTATTATTATCTCTAACTAATATGTCAAAATTGACTGACGTTCGAAATTTTCATTCCAATGCTTTATTTTAATTATACAAGATACATTTTTTAATTAAAAAACTATTGATTGCTATTCAGTTTTTTAATTGCATCATAAATGATAGACATTGCAATTTAAACTTGAGTTGTATTAGAAATTCATATTTACCACTTTTTTCCACACTTAAAAACTTATGTCCAAGTCAATTATTATTAACTTGATAATAAGTTAATTCTAATTTATTGTTTATAATTTTCTAGCCCTACTGAAGCCGTGTAGAACAATTATGTAAAACATTCCCTTCGCTCGTGTTAGATTGTGCAATTTTGTCGGTTAGCTCGAGGTGGTTCGTTACAGGAGATGTTAGTGGAGCTAGTTCTGTTACACAGGGAACTTTGATTACTTTGGTTACAATTCATGCATCTACTTAGGCGTCTTTGTCACCAATTTCTTAATGACGTTCTTAGTTGCTTGGTGAACATTAACAAATTTTGCAAATTTGCATGTCACTCGTGAGAGTACACATTGACTTAAAATATAACACTGAATATCTTTCTGGTGATATTTTTGTATTTCTCTCAATGAAATATAATTTTTAATCTCTGTAATTTATTATTCTTACTAATTAAAATCAAGAGGTCGATAAAGTAAATTATTTAGTCACAGAATTAAGAATTTTTCCGTAATACCAAATTCACATCAACACTCAAGATTTTTCCTCGTGAATACTCTTTTATAGTTTCAAAAACTTTAATAAAAAAAGCTCTTAGCTGAACTTAATTTTTAATCTCAATTAACCTCATTTCAAAAGCGTACTCTGCTCATGATTTAATGAAACATCAGAAGCGCTCGCACTTTTTAATTTACTCATTTTTCCTGGTTACAAGAGAGACTTAACTTTTCTTCCATCTTGATAATAATCCTAAAATTGTATTTTATTGGCAAAAAAGAAAATTGATAAAAAAAAAGGAGAAAATTGGCGTTCGTTTCCTTGCTCTTTAGACTGGGTAGAGGTCGAGAGGAAAACTAGATCAGGGGGATGAAAAAGGGTCGAAGAAGGTAAAAAGGAGGAGGAGGAATATATTTTACGGCAACAATTCGACAATCCAAGTTCACTTGGAGAGATGCGTGGAAAGTATTCGACATTTTCAACGCTCTATGGTCGATTAGGGGTACGTCTAGGCGGGGGTGAATGTAGGTGGATTTGCACTATTTGCATGTGTGGGTTGCGTGCAAGAGTTTGCGTATGTATTTTGGCTTGGACGACTCCACTAGGTCCCAAACGATCCTTTATCGAAATCTCCCTTGATGGATTCTCTTCCCCCGAAACCCCCAGCTCTACGACTCGACGAATCTATTCCGTTTTATTGCCCTCCAATACATACATTTTTATTCAAATTGATTTGCCGCGATTGCTATGGTAATACCCGTGAAAGGGCGACCCGAAACCCGAATCGGCATGAAGAGTGGGAGGATCGGGTGCACGTAAGCACCTTCAATCTTTTCACGTCTTACAGAACCAAGCCAAAAATCCTTCACGACGAAATCTCGTCTGTTCTCTATTTTTCGTGCAATTTTCCTCTGTAGTTTTTAGATATTCTTCAGGATGTCTACTACAAGGAAAAACCGGGAAAACCGGGAATACGCCTGGATTTTTTTTAATCCTGCACGGAGAAAAATGGATATTAATAGTAATATCTAGCTACACGGAGAAAACTAGATA
This sequence comes from Synergus umbraculus, assembly GCA_900474325.1. Classification (NCBI taxonomy): domain Eukaryota; kingdom Metazoa; phylum Arthropoda; class Insecta; order Hymenoptera; family Cynipidae; genus Synergus; species Synergus umbraculus. Next base: position 2,899 of record UCOK01016337.1, read on the forward strand.
TTTAGATATAATATCTTGATATTAAAACTTAATATCCAGATATTCAAATTTAATATCCAGAGATTAAAATATTGGATGTTAGAATATTTGGATTATATATTTTAATATCAAGATATTATATCTAAATAGCTAGATATTACTTTTTAATATCCATTTTTCTTCATGTGGAATTTTTTTCAAGAACCTACTTTTATAAACTATTTTTGTTTTCTGTCATAGCAAATAATGTCTACCAAAGAAATAAGATAATACACTTCAGTTATTATTTCATATTTTATAATTTGATTGAGTAACTTAGTTGATCAAAGTTAAGTCTGATTAGTAGTTGAGTAAATACTTGCAGTATTACATATATAACTTTTATAATATATTTAACAAATTTTAGAAACTATCCAAAGATTTCGAAAGATTATAAATAATTTCCAGGTTTTCTCTGAGATTCTCTAGATTTTTAATGATTTCAAGACATTTTCAATAATTATAAAGGATTTAAAGAGATTTTTAAGGAAGATTATGGAATTCTAAGAATTTGTAAGGAATTCTAAGGAATTTTAGAGGACTTTAAAAAGCTTGTACAAATTTTGAGAAATTTTGATTTTTTAAAGTGATTTTAAGGGATTTTAATGTTCCTTATGGAATCTTAAATGTTTCATTGAGATTTTTAATGAATTTTTAAAGATTTTGTGGAATTTTAAAGTTTTTTCGTGGAGTTATAAAGGATTTTAGAAAACTTGTAAGAATTTTGAGAAATTTTTATTATTTTAAAGTGATTTTAAGGGATTTTAATGTTCCTAATGGAATCTTAAATGTTTTCATGAGATTTTTAATAAATTTTTAAAGATTTTGTGAAATTTTAGGGAATTTTGAAAAGTTTTCAAAAATTTTAAAAGATTTTTTACATATTTCAAGGGATTTTAACGTTTTTTCGTGGAAAATCAGGGAAAACGCCTGGAATTTGAATCGGTTGAGTCAGTAGACACCCTGTTCTTCGAGCAGGGATTGGGAACCTTGAAAATGTTGAAGAAGAGTCATTAGAAAATGTTTAGACCAGTATTATTTAAAAATGAATCCAGTGAGGGATGAAAAACTTTTCTCATTTTGAACCGAGCTCAGAAACTAATCGTGAATTTCATCAGGAGCAACTGTCGTCGAAGCGGTTCTCGTTTACAAGTGCTTCGAATTTCGAATGCGGAGGAAGGATGGGTCGCGTTCTTGGTGGTCAGCCAGGCCAAAAGGCCGCTTGCCGAACGGTGTCAAATCGGCAATACGAATGAGAGTGGGTGCTCTACTCAAAAGCAGAGAATACCGAGTAGTATTAGATGGCTCAAAGCCAAGAGCTTCTTACGGTCTTGCGAACCTCTTTATTCTCCGCCCTTTTCCACCCTTTTCCACCAGTTACCGCACCCTACTCCACCCCTTTTTCACCCTGAACATACCCTCACAGTCTCGACAATATCACCGCCCTTGCTCCGAACTCCACCGATATATTACACCAGATTGCATACTTAACGCGATGCCCATTTCAAAAGAATGCCTACTTTCTGAAGCGAATGGCATCTCGGCCTTGCGAACTTTGCTAAACTTTGCAGTTAACGCTTTTTCCATGATTATTCAAGGTATATAAAAATTTATTTGAGCGCTCAAATGCCAATGCGTATTTACATAATTGCTTTAAGGCGGGGAGAGAGACATTAACTTATTAATTAACTTTTCTTGATGGCGCAAAAAAGTTTTACGAAAACCTTCGATGTCCCTTAAAATTGTTTAAGATTTCTTGAAACTCCCAGAAACCTCTTGAAATCTTTTAAAAATCCACAAAAGTCATTAAAATCATACATTTCTTGAAACCCAAGTTAAAATTTGCAAGAATCTCTCAAAATTCCTAAAAATCTCTTGGAATTTTAAAATAACATTTAAGATTTCTTAAAATCCTTAGAAATTTTATAAAATTCCATCAAATCCTTAAAAATTCTATAAAACCTTTTACAAATCATATCTAATTGAAATTTTTTTCAAATCCCTCAATAAAATTACCTGACAAACTTTAGAATTCTTTAAACCTCATAAAATATTTTAAAACTCATAAAAATCTCTTGAAAACATTTAAAATTCTTCGAAACTTCACAACAAGATCTAAAATCCCTTGAAATATTTTGAAACACCCAGAAACCTTTTCAAATCACTTAAAATTTCACAAAAACCTTCGAAATCTCTTAAAATTCGTGAAAACCTCTTAAAATTCCCATAGACTTCTTGAAGTTTTCTAAATTCTACGATAAAATTTAAATTCCCTTTTCATCCTTTAAAAATAATTAAAATTCCTAAAAATCTCTTGGAATTTCAAAACATTTAATAAAATCTCTTAAAATGCATAGAAATCTAATCAAATTCCATGAAAGCCTTACAAATTCTACAAATATTTTTAATAATTAGAAAAATCTCATAAAATCCTTTAAAATTTTACGACAAACTTCGAAATCCTTTTAAATTCTATCAAATCTTTTAAAAATCATATACAGGTATAGAAATTCTTTTGACATCCCTCAATAAAATTGCGTAAAAAACTTAAAAATTCTTTAAACTTCATAAAATATTTTAAAACTTATAAAAATCTCTTGAAATCTTTTAAAATTCTTCAAAACTTCACAAAAAGATCGAAAACCCCTTGAAATATCTTGAAACACCCAGAAACCTTTACAAATCACTTAAAATTTCACGAAAACCTTCGAAATCGTTTAAAATTCGTTGAAATCTCTTAAAATTGTGGGAAACCTCTTAAAATTCCCATAAATTTCTTGAGATTCTCTGAATTCTACAGTAAAATTTAAACTCCCTTTACATCCTTTAAAATTCATGAAAATTAATAGAAATCTCGTTAAATTCTACAAAATCTTTTGATCCTTGAAATTTCACGAAAATATCAGAAATCGCTTAAAATCCGTTGGAATCTCTTAAAGTTCTTAAATCGTTTAAAATCCCTTAAAATTCCTTAGCTGTAAAAAATCTCTAAAATTTCATAAATTCCGTTAAAATTCCACGAAGTATCCTGAAATAATACACTGAGAAACTCTATGTTAGAAAAATTACTAATATCGATAGCAAGTAGGGGCAAAATCCCAAAATGTCTCAATTTTGGGATTTTACCCCTACTTGCTATAGATATTAGTAATTTTTTTAACACAGAGTTTCTCAGTGTACCTTAAAATTCTACGAAATTTTTTAAAGATCCTAAAAATCTGTAGAACTTCGTAAAAATCACTTGAAAATCAGTGAAATTTAATTGGTTTTTCATTGATTTGAAGTTGTGAGAAGTAAAATAAATGACCAATTCGAAAAATTTGAATCAAAATCGCGTTTTTGTCGAAAGTCACCTGTTTTGGAAAATTCCCGGTTTATAAATTTGAACGTCTATAGATTTTCCGTATTTCTTTACTTCGTAAAATGTGAATATAGTCATAACTCAATAACGGTTCCAGATGGTTCCTTTTCTGGTGAACGTCCACATGTGTCATACATATTTATGTGTCTTATATACATATTATACTGAAACAATAATTCTACTGTCTGCCGAAAGATTCCCAGGCGAATAGAATTGTGTTGATTAATCGACAAGTTTTAAGCCGTCAGCATATACATATATATATATATATGTATACACATACCTATATCCTATATATATTATAATAAATGTATTGCGAAATTCTATATCATTGAAATTACATTTATAAAAATACATTCACATTTAATGAGCTTCACTTTAAAAGCACTGCACACTCCAAAGGCTTTATGAACGTAAAAGCCAGAGACATAAACTAATCCGCTTATAGTATTATTAAATTGTTCCAAAAGCTGTAATTATTCACATTGATTGAGCATTACTTTGCTCATTTAACAATTTGAAATTGCAAAGCTGTTCTCTTTTTGAAAATAAGCTCATTTTTAAGTACATCCGTTTTATTTGGTTTCTTTTGGTTCGTGAGATTGCAGCTAGGGCAAACATTTTTTCGGTTGGAAAGGTCACCATCGAATTTTCGCTGTAAGGGCATATAAAAAGCGGAAGCGACATCAGAGCTGGTGAAGAAGAGTGAGGAGGAAGAGAGTACGATTCAATAAGCTCGGCCAAGTGTAGATTTTTCTGATTAGCCGGCAAAGTTGGACGGGTTGCCGCGCGTGATCGTCCTTCCGAATCAGGCTTTAGATTGGCAGGCCTTTGTCTTATTTTCTTAAAGTCAAGGAAGCTCCTTGGGAAACACCCTGGTTTTACCAACCCTCCAGGCCCAATCTCCGTTCGACCATTCACGTCATGCCTCAAGAAATGCACTCGACACCTTCTTTCCAGCATGGAGTTTCAATCGGTGTCGTTCAAGCGAGGCTGGCCACTCCGTGAGCTGCTTACCACCTACAGAACATAATTATATAACGTCTGATGTGATTTCGCTCTTTTAATCCTCGAGATCTGTCCGCTTTTCCGCTTTTTCCTCAATTCAGAGGAGTTTAAAAGATTTCGAAGGATCTCTTTGGATTCTGGGGGATTTCATGGAATTTCAAAAGACTCCAAGGGTGGTTTCCTTGGAGTTTCCTAGGTGAAGATAAAATGTGGCTTCAGATTTCCAGATTGCGAGAATCTATTTTTCATATAATCGCAGCCTCTTTTTTTATGATAGGATTCTCTGTTATATATGTATATAGCATTTCATAGAGGACTTTAGTTCCTTGGACTCGCTGAATTTTATACTTGAAATTGCTTCTTGACTGCACTCTACTGTCTACGCCTTGAACCACAAGTTCCAAAGATGCAGGGCTCTATTTGAGTCTGCTCAGTCGTTCATACAGAATTGGGAACATGTGGAGTGCATACTGCATATATGCATATGTATGTGCTGGCCTTTTTTAAAAATCTTTTATATTTACTAGTAAACCAATACATGCAAACGCGCGATTATTTTTTTTCCCTTCTTACAACTTCAAATCATTCAAAAGTCAATCAGATTTTACTACTACCGGGAAAAACCGGGAATACGCCTGGATTTTTTATACCGAGAAAAAACTAGGAATATGCCTGGAATTTTTTTTTAATCCTGGAATTTTTGTCAAGAACCTACTTTTATAAACTATTTTTGTTTTCTGTCATAGCAAATAATTTCTACCAACGAAATAAGTTAATAAACTTCAGTTATTGTTTCACATTTTATAATTTGATTGAGTAACTTAGTTGCTCAAAATTAAATCTGATTAGCAGTTGAGTAAATACTAGCAGCATTACACATATAAGTTTTATAATTGGTTTAACAAATTTTAGAAACTATCCAAAGATTTCGAAGGATTATAAATAATTTCCAGGTATTCTCTGAGATTCTCTAGGTTTTTAATGATTTCAAGCCATTTTCAATAATTATAAAGGATTTTAAGGGATTTTTAACTCTCTAAACTTGAATCAGTCAAATTTAACTGATTATCAATCAAATTCCACTGAATTGCAGTGACTCTTCTCTCACGATTTTAATCAGTTAAAAATTTACTGGAAATCAGTAAAAAGTCACTGAAATATTTAGTAGCTTAGTGAAGATGACTGAAAATTTCAGTGACTTTTGACTGATTCTCAGTGAATTTTCATTGATTAAAATCGTGAGAAAAGAGTCACTGAAAATCAGTGGAATTTGATTGATTCAGTTTTAGAGAGAAGGAAGATTAGGGAATTCAAAGAATTTGTAAGGAATTCTAAGGAATTTTAAAGGACTTTAAAAAGCTTGTACAAATTTTGAGAAATTTTGATTTTTTAAAGTGATTTTAAGGGATTTAATTGTTCCTCATGGAATCTTAAATGTTTCATTGAGATTTTTAATGAATTTTTAAAGATTTTGTGGAATTTTGAAAAGTTTTCGAAAATTTTAAAAGTTTTTTACGTATTTTAAGGGGTTTTAAAGTTTTTTCGTGGAGTTATAAAGGATTTTAGAAAACTTGTAAGAATTTTAAGAAATTTTTATTATTTTAAAGTGATTTTAAGGGATTTTAATGTTCCTTATGGAATCTTAAATGTTTTCATGAGAGTTTTTATGAATTTTTAAAGATTTTGTGGAATTTTGAAAAGTTTTCGAAAATTTTAAAAGATTTTTTTTACGTATTTTAAGGGAATTTAAAGTTTTTTCGTGGGGTTATAAAGGATTTTAGAAAACTTGTAAGAATTTAAAGAAATTTGTATTATTTCAAAGTGATTTTAATGTTCTTAATGAAATCTTAAATGTTTTCATGAGATTTTTAATGAATTTTTAAAGATTTTGTGGAATTTTAGGGAATTTTGAAAAGTTTTCGAAACTTTTAAAAGATTTTTTACGTATTTCAAGAGATTTTAAAGTTTTTTCGTGAAATTTAAAAAATTTTTGTAAAAATTGCATGTAATTTTGACATTTTAAAAATTATTTTAATGAATTTTAATACTCATCATAGAATTTGAAAAATTTCAAGACATTTTTACATTCTCATCAGAGAATGGATTATTGATTTTTAAAAGATTTTGTGAGATCTTTTATATCAAGAGTTTTTCTTTATAGATATTAATGCACATTAGGGAATGAAATTTTAAGATATTTAAAGATATTTTCAGGAATTTCATGAAATTTTAATAAACTTTAAGAGATTTCAAAAGTTGTTCTAAATTTGAGAGATTTTTACGAATATTTAATGTTGTGAAGTGATTTTAAATTTCAAAAGATTCAAAGTGAAAGTGTCTGAAAGTTAGGGAAAATTCAGGGAAATTTCAGGGAATTTAAAGTGTGTTTTTACTTTCCTGGAAAATCAGGGATTTAGCCTTGAAAAACCGGGAAAACGCCAGGAATTTAAATCGGTTAAATCACTAGACACCCTGACAATGTATACCAGATTTTCGAAACATATTTTGTGACCACTTTTTTTAGAGAAGAATTTTAAAAGATTTTTCTGTTTTTTATGAAATTTTGTAGAATATTTTGAGGATTGTTTAAAATTTTTAAATATCCATTCAACCCCTAAATAGAAGATTACAAATGTTTGTATTCTTTTGATCTCAGACTCAGGAAGTTCTTTTGTAATTGAGTATAGTTGAAGCCGATGAAAGAGAATGGCGTGTAAACTCATATCTAAGTGGAAATGCGATTTAATTTAAAAGTGAGGAAAAATGTTGTGGAAGGAGTCGTGGCCAATGAAAGCCCGATCGGGCTTTCAACTTCCGACACCCCTGAGTCTCCTGAGAAAAGCTGACGTTTCGCTAACGTGTGGAAACTGGCAAGTAGCACTACTGCGTCATGTATCCTCGTCTCGATAGATGGATTTATCGAGCCAACATTCGATAAGAAATTACGAAGATTTGACCGAAGCTCCGACATGTTTCGGATTCACAAAGTTACCAAAGGCGAATTTGACAGCTGTAATATCGTCATCACCCCACAAAATCCTTTTCTGTTATATGTTTCCGGCACCTAAACGAAAAAATTGAGATTTCAAGATTTAAATTCTAAAAATGTTAATGTTTTCGCGCTTCTAAACTTGAATCAGTGAAATTTAAGTGATTACCAGTCAAATTCTACTGATTTGCAGAGAATCTTTTCCCACGATTTTAATCAGTGAAAAATCTACTGGAAATCAGTGAAAAGTCACTGAAATTTTTAGTAGTTTAGTGAAGATGACTGAAAATTTCAGTGACTTTTCACTGGTTAAAATCGTGAGAAAAGAGTCACTGAAAATCAGTGGAATTTGACTGATTCAGTTTTAGAGAGCGGTTTTTTACGGGTGTTTTAAATTTAATTTCAGAGTTTTGAGAAGATTTTTTAGATTTGAGAAAATGAATTAAAAACTGATCTATTATTTTTGTTTTGAATTCGTCTGGCTCGAGTTAATTAAATTAGCAAGTGTTTACCTGCCGCAGACATGTTTTATTACTCTTGGTGATTGTTATTGTTTTCCAAGGTCTGTTTTATTTATTGGGCATATAATATAATTCTGATTTTCAGTTCTGTTTTGACTCTCGAATAGACAAGTCACATAAATTCGTATACCGGACTCGCGATTCTTTCTAAATTCTAAAATAATTGTGATTTATATTCCCTAAGTGGTTTAAACTCAGTGATTGTTTATAAAAAAGGATTAACTGTGCTATCTTCTGGGAAATTTTCCCGATTCTATCGTCTTCTGGTAAATATTTTTATGAACTTGAACATTAAGATATTTTAAATGATTTTAAAGAATCTAAAGGAATTTCAAAGCGAAATCATTTGAAATCTCCTTGAAATCCCTTGAAACTCAAGAAATATCTTAAAAATTTTTTAATCTTATGATATGTTAAATTAAATTAGATTAAATTCTTTTGTACAAATTCAATTAAACTATACTTAAATTTTAACACGTTTTAAAGATAGAATTTCTCTCGCCTGCCGACTCCGGTTTTCATTATATTTTACTAACAACGGGATCTTAAAAAATTTCAACAAAAGGAGTAGAAACTTTTTACTATTCTATATCCAGCTTGAAAGGGTCGACGCAATTCAAAAGTGACGAGAAAAAAAATTAGATTCCGAGAACATTTGATCAGTCGAGTAACTTTTCTTCATCAAGAAATCTCAGATTCCTGACCTGAAAATCCAAGGAATAAGGCATTAGGAAAACCTTGGAGAATCTGGAAAAGGTTGACCTCTTTCCTCTTCCTTGTTATTTTACTCGTAACGCAGAGGCCGGAAGTCGATTGAAATAGTTTTCCATCTTGAAACTTTGTTTCCTTATCGGAAAAGCAGCTAAGACTCTAGAGACTACAGTTGCTTCAAATTACAAATTTTTATATATTCTTCCAGAATATCCCTTAAAAAGGTCATTTAAATTTTATACACACGAATTCTACTTTCTTACTAGCTCTTTCTTTTTAATTCTCACTATTCGAATTCTCAAGTTTATTCTTGCTCCTTTAAATTCTTTAAGCGGTATTTAGAATACTTCCACTGGAAAGCATTCCAAATAGGAAAACTTTCGTGTAATGACTTTGCCACGTTCGAGAGCTTTTCTATTTCAACTTTCCTAGTTTTAAAATCAAGTTAGAGTTCAATGTTAAAGTTTGAATTTCCAAAGTAACTCTGAGCAATCAATTTAGAGTTATGCAATTTATTAATATGAATTTATGTACGAGAAGTTTTGAACGTTCATATAAACGAAATATTTTTTCCTAATTCTATTTTATCCAATATTTCCTTCCAACTAAAAATAACAATAGACATATTTCAATAGACAATAGACAATATTTCGTTCACTTGAAGGTTTATTATTACAAATATGGAAAATATTTCTTTAAGATTATTTTAGAGATAAAAATAATGGTAAAAAAAAATGTAATGTACGGTCGGACGTGACATATGATTTTGCCGAAAAGGCATTTGAACTGTAAACTCAAAGCCATGAGAGGGTTATCTATTCTCGATGCCAGCACTGCCAATACCTCGGGGCAAAAGTTTCGATGACGCGAATGGCATCTATTGGCTATTTTGTACGTCTGTCACGTTCGCCATGACAATATACGACGATTGAAATAGGGGGCAGCGCCATTTGAATTGGTTCGGGTTAGATTGCACCTGTCTGTGAATACCTTGACACTGCTGATGCAAGAAATACTAGAATTAGATCGAATAAAACTCAAATCCATTGGAAAAATGTCTCACGAAAATATACAGTGCATGTTTACATGTTTTTTCAAAAAATACTATATAACAGCATAGACAAAATTAATTACGGCTTACATGTATGATCGAAATCATGAAATTTAAATTTAAAATTAATTTTCAGACAGTTTGAAGTGGAGATCATTTCAAACTATAAAAAATTCTCAGTGTTTCTTGATCGAATAAACATGTCCGATTAAAAATTGATTTTTCACCTAAAACAGATGATACGGATCATCTATATGTCCATCAATTCTTCTTTAACTTCTCAGAGTTCGGAACTGAGTCATAAAATTCGGATCCTCTGAAACGGATGTTTTGCAAAGATTCATGTGTCCGCTTTTGAGCCAGCGGAAATTCTAGAATCAAAATGCATTTCCTTTGCATTTGAACCCAGAAGCCGGTCGTTCGACGTTCATGCAGGCACGGTCAGCGACTGTACCGAAGCGACCGGAAATAGACCTTGTAATCGGAGAACCTATATCTGGAAATATGGCAGTACCCATACGTACGCCTTATTTTCGACTCGTCCAGGGGGCCACCTCTCCCTCTTTCTGTCTGCTTCAGTTTCTCCAACTTCCCCTACTTTTCTCATCCACCTTTTTCATCCCTTCTCTCTTATTTCTCTCATTTCTCTTTTACTTCTCTCTGCATCGTCTTTTCTCTTTCTCTCCTCCTTTTGCTAGATCCATGCGGGAGGACAGCATGCATACCATATGCTTCTACCACACCAGCCAGAACCACGTCCCGGGAGATGATCTGCAGCAAAGTCAGATACCTATACCAACTACGTACATCTATCTATACGTACATTGGTTATTTCTAGCATCCAGGGTTGCAAACCAAGTTATCCTCTTTCAACATTCGATTCCCTAAAACATCCCAAACATACTCTATTTTACGGGAATTTCGTTTCATGCAGACTGCTCTTCATGATCTCTTCCTCTGATGGACATTCTTTGCCAAAGAGAGAGATGCTGCAACGAATTTATATTTAACCTTTGAATGTTTAAGAGAACTCGCAAGAAGATTTCCTGATGCATAGATGGTACCATTCACTTCTTAGAAGTTTCTTCTTAGCTCACTGTAGATTTAAATCTCTTAAAAAAATGTCTTCTTCCCTACAAAATAGGAAAATTGTATAATTTTCATGATCCAAGTACCAACATAGATTCAAGGAATGAATTTCTATTTTGAGAAGAGACTATAATGAAGTTTCCGTTTAGTGAATATCGAAAACCGTATTTAGTGAACAGAATGCTGATGCCAATCCTGTTTATTGAACAGAATATGCCTATTAAGCAGAGTAGTGATAATCCTCTTCGACGGAATATACATACCAATCTTGTGTACCATTCAACTTGAAACATTGAGAATAATCCTTGGATCCTCATTTATCCTCCCATGATTGGTCCATGTCTCTCTCGAGGCAAAAGCGAGCTTTTTATCAGTGACAAATAAATGGTCCACTGGTATCCCGTGCACTATTCTACCGAACCGGTATTGAATCCCCCGTTCGTACTTAGAACACGTGCTGCTGCTGCTGATGATGGATCCAACCGTAAAATCACTGAAATGATTTTCAAATGATTCAATGTTTTGCATTGAATTCTTCACGAAACCTGCGCCGATGCGTTGATAAGCCTGGGCGCAGCTCCATACTTCTTTACATTCCATACGTCTGATGCACTATGGGAAGTAAGGAAGCACGGAACAGTCGCCCGGCGCTCCCGAAGAAGTTGAGGAATCTGATGAAATTGATGATTTTGGCTCCGCAGACTTTGGCTCCGCAGTAGATGCTAAATTGTAGAACTTGGCGACCAATCACAAATTGTATCCTCTAGTCACGAATCTTGCAACCTTCACGACTAACAGGATCGATCGATGGATCGATATAATGCGGATTCACTCCCGATCTTGGGCCAAATTAATCAAAATTTTCGCCAGAGAAGATGAATTGGAAAAAGAACAGGACTCGGTTGAGAGAACTCGGTTTAGGGAACTAAGTTGGAGGAACTTGATTGAACTTGTGTGATCGCGAGGACCGAGCGGGTCTGAGTAACAGACAGACATACGGACGGATGTTCTGACTGACGAAAGGCAGATTCTGAGGGATTTTAAGCTCCTACACGGTTGGTAGTTTGGAACTGAGTGCTACTGAAGCTGGGTACAGCTCTTTCGATGAGCCCTCTAAAAATGGCCGCACACATCCCATTGGCCTCCTTGTCACCCGACCCCCCGGCACCCCTGGGGCAGCATGTAAGCTTACACTTGACTAGCGGGAGCCATGCTCCCTCATAGCGTCTCTCGCGCCAAATTTGTCTTTATACGAAAATAGGCGTGCGTCCCACGGCTGCCATCGTGCGGCAACTATTCCTGGTCCAGACTCACGGAGTGATAACTTGGCCGCAACGCGTGCCGCCATCGCCGACGCCACCGCCACACCGTACAAAGCCAAGAGGGATCAGAGAGTAATCTTCTATCAGAGTTCCTCTAATTCTTTATGCAACTTTGATCCACTCTTGGATGAAGTTCTGGCAACGGGGAACGAAAACATTCTCAGGGAATGATGAATTTTGTTCTCTGGTCTGAAGACTCTGGCCCAGTGGTGGATTGTCACTTGTTACAAGGAACTTGTAACGTAGTTACTATTTTTGCACCCCATAGCGAAAGGTTCGGATTGAAATCAAATCATTTGAAATTTTCCGAAATTTGTATCCGAACCAATACATTTTCAGTCCGATCTAATACGAAGGAAGTTTTCAATACGTATTAAGCCGAAGCCCATTCAAGAATCGGATTGAGTCGGATAGACTGGATATTCATTCGGATTGCCTTTGAATGGGTTTCGGATTCATTCGGATTGAAAACTTCCTTCGGAACACTAAAACTCCAATGCGTATTTACATAATTGCTTTAAGGCGGGGTGAAAGACATTAACTTATTAATCAACTTTTCTTTTTGTGTGCGCTAAAAATTTTTACGAAAACCTTCGATGTCCCTTAAAATTATTTAAGATTTCTTGAAACTCCCAGAAACCTCTTGAAATCTCTTAAAAATCATGTGAATAGAGTTTCGAACGTTCAAATGAACGAAATATTTTTTTCAAATTATATTTTATCCAGAAATATTGTGCCAACTAAAAATAACAATCAGGATTACAAGTTTATTTAATTCTTTATTATTTTCAATGTAAATGAATCAATATTTAAAAACTTTTTGTATTTACAAATACAATCAATACAAAAATTCGTTCATTTTAACGTTCAGAACTTTTCAATCATTAAAAATCCACAAAAATAAGCATTAAAATCATAAATCTCTTGAAACCCAAGTTAAAATTTGCAAGAATCTCTAAAAGTTCCTAAAAATCTCTGGGAATTTTAAAATAACATTTAAAATTTCTTAAAATCTTTAGAAATCTTATAAAGTTCCATCAAATCCTGAACAATTTTTTTAAAATAGAAAAATCTCTTAAAATCCCTTAAAATTTTACAACCTTCGAAATCTGAATTCCGATCTAATCCTTAGGAAGTTTTCAATCTGTTTTAATCGGAAGCCCATTCAAGAATCGGATTGATTCGGATAGACTGGATATTCATTCGGATTGCCTTTGAATGGGTTTCGGATTCATTCGGATTGAAAATGAAATGAAATTCCTTCAAAATTCATTCCGCAATGTTTGTTATTGACACAAATTCCGGAATGATTCGGATTGATACGGAATAAACTTCAATCAAAAGCTTTCGATAGGGCAGTAAATTGTTAATATTTTATTTTAGCCGCAAAAATTTTGCAAGGTCATTTAAAAATATCTTCAGAATAGAACAATTTGAAATTTGAGGAAGGTTTTAATTAAAAGCCTTGAAAATGGAATAAAACTGAATAATTGTCAATGGAAGCTCTCAAAACCTCAGAAATAATGGAATATTGTGACATATGTCCCTAATGTTCAGAATAATTTTGGTGGAACAGTTGTAGTACTTTTGAAAGACCAATAGAGGGTGAATGACTTTTAAGTAAGTCAACATCAAAACGCACATCGATCAAATTTCATATATTCAAAATAGCTCAGAATACGCTTACATTTCCTAGATCGAAAATAACTGGGAATGAATGTGCTCAAACTTTTTAAGGAATACTTGTTGGTTGGAATTATTATATAATAACTAAGTCATTTTGTGATTTAAAGCCCTGTCTACTTGACTAAACGTCACCTCGCGCAAAAAACACGATTTCCACAATAAAGCAAAATATCTATAAATTTTCCTTTGCATAATTTTGAAATTATTTTGCATGGAAAATACTTTAATTAATACTTAAATTAATTTCTCTTGTTCGTCATTAAGAGCAGAAAACTTTCATAAACTCTGAAATTCTACGAGCTAATTGAGTACTTTCTGAGACAAATGAAGTTTAGCGCTTCCTGAGCAAAACCTCATCAAAAACTATTCGACCCATAAAATCTTATTAACGAATGAAAACAGTATATAACTTTTTAATCTACGATGTGTAAAATACATCAAAATAAAGACAGAGTGAAATTAATTACTGTAGTATCTTTAATATCAGAGCCTTCTACTAATTTTCTTTCTTAACGACAAATTTTGTTTTTTAACGACCAATTCTTCTTCAAATTTCATATTTTTTCTTGCAGAAAATAAAAATGTGATCATAAATTTACAGTTTAGTACATAAGGAAATTATTAGTTGCTCAAGTAATATAAAACCGTTTTCACTCGCATATTTTTCTTCACTAAGTAACATGTTTCACTTAGATTATAATATAAATACCTTCATTTGGGATATTTATAGAAGAAGAAACGTTTTTTCTTGGGGTTTACGAGTCCTCGTTGAAAAGGCGACAAGAAGTGAATCCCTGTCATGCCAGTCATAGTGATTGCTATTTTCGGTCGTACTCTCCGTGGTAGACTACACCCCACCGCAAGAACATCAACGTCGGAACACTAACGAACCCCATCGCATATTTTTCTCCCCGTGACTTTTTCCATTAGTATTTCTTCTTTTAAACTCGACTAATTTCATAAAAACAACAACCGAGTACAAACTTCACTAAAGAAATTTTAACTTTCTTTTACGAAGTTTACTTACCCAATGATAAATGATTTTAAAAATAGGGCATAGGTTTTTCCAACTTTCCGAATGAAAAGTTCATGACTTTTAAAATTGAGAAAATAAGACTAATTAATTAATTACTTAATTCAATTAGTCAAATTCTTACTGTTTATTCAGATTGAGATTCTTATTATGAATTTAGATTGAGAGAAGGTTTTTCTATTTGGATTTTTGGAAAGGGCCCTAAACTATTTTTGATAGAGATCTAAATAAATAGCGAAAGCTTCGAATTGAAATTCATTCCTAATTAATCGAAATTTTTATCTGAATCAGTTTCATTCCGATCTAATCCGAAGGAAGTTTTCAATCCGTGCTCTCTAAACTTGAATCAGTGAAATTTAACTGATTACCAGTCAAATTCCACTGATTTGCAGTGACTCTTTTCTCACGATTTTAATCAGTGAAAAGTCACTGAAATTTTTAGTAGTTTAGTGAAGATGTCTGAAAATTTCAGTAACTTTTGACTGATTCTCAGTGAACTTTCACTGATTAAATTAATTACGTAATTCAATAATTAGTCAAATTCTTACTGTTGATTCAGATTGAGATTCCTATTATGAATTTAGATTGAGAGAAGGTTTTTCTATTTGGATTTTTGGAAAGGGCCCTAAACTATTTTTGATAGAGATCTAAATAAATATGGGATATAAGAAAACTGTTGGATCTCTATAAAGTCCCATAAGAGTTCAAGGGGCCCATATAAATGCTTAAATGATAAATGATTTTAAAAATAGGGCATAGGTTTTTCCAACTTTCCAAATGAAAAGTTCATGATTTTTAAAGTTCAGAAAAATGTAAGACTAATTAATTAATTAATTCAATTAGTCAAATTCTTACTGTTGATTCAGATTGAGATTCTTATTATAAATTTAGATTGAGAGAAGGTTTTTCTATTTGGATTTTTGGAAAGAGCCCTAAACTATTTTTGATAGAGATCTAACTAAATATGAAATATAAGAAAACTGTTGGATCTTCTCTCCAAATCTGAATTAGTGAAAAGTGAGTCACTAATTTACTTTAGTAAAAACTTTTACTAATTATTGCTTGCATTTCACTATTTCAATTCGCAGTTTTCAACTTTTCACTAAAGTTTTAGTTAAAAATAACTAACAATTAGTAGAATTTTTCACTAAAGTAAATTAGTAACTCACTTTTCACGCTCTCTAAACTTGAATCAATCAAATTTAACTGATTACCAGTCAAATTCCACTGATTTGCACTTTTGCAGTGACTCTTTTCTCACGATTTTAATTAGTGAATAATCTACTGGAAATCAGTGAAAAGTCACTGAAATTTTTATTAGTTTAGTGAAGATGACTGAAAATTTCAGTGACTTTTGACTGATTCTCATTGAACTTTCACTGATTAAAATCGTGAGAAAAGAGTCACTGAAAATCAGTGGAATTTGACTGATTCATTATTGTTTAATCTTTCCCCTTTTTTTCCTTTTTTTTTTTTTAAAAAAGTCACCCTATTTCACAAAAAAAACAAGGACTGAATGTGTTTACAGCTTAAATCAGTTTTTAGGCTGAATTTCAGTCTTAAGTCAGTTTTTAATCTTGTTTTAAGACTAAGAAATCTAAAACCAAGTCTTCTTGGTCTTAAAACAGATTAAAAACTGACTTAAGACTGAAATTCAGCCTAAAAAATTAATTTAAGCTGTAAACACTTTCAGTCCTTGTTTTTTCTGTGTTCCCCTCTTTTTTCAACTCAGATTTAGAGAGTTTATAAAGTCCCATAAGAGTTCAAGGGGCACATATATAAATGCTTAAATGATAAATGATTTTAAAAATAGGGCATACGTTTTTCCAACTTTCCGAATGAAAAGTTCATGACTTTTAATATTCAGAAAAATGTAAGACTAATTAATTAATTAATTCAATTAGTCAAATTCTTACTGTTTATTCAGATTGATATTCTTATTATGAATTTAGATTGAGAGAAGGTTTTTCTATTTGGATTTTTGGAAAGGGCCCTTAACTATTTTTGATAGAGATCTAAATAAATATGGGATATAAGAAAACTGTTGGATCTCTATAAAGTCCCATAAGAGTTCAAGGGGCACATATATAAATGCTTAAATGATAAATGATTTTAAAAATAGGGCATACGTTTTTCCAACTTTCCGAATGAAAAGTTCATGACTTTTAATATTCAGAAAAATGTAAGACTAATTAATTAATTAATTCAATTAGTCAAATTCTTACTGTTTATTCAGATTGAGATTCTTATTATGAATTTAGATTGAGAGAAGGTTCTTCTATTTGGATTTTTGGAAAGAGTCCTAAACTATTTTTGATAGAGATCTAAATAAATATGGGATATAAGAAAACTGTTGGATCTTTATAAAGTCCCATAAGAGTTCAAGGGGCACATATAAATGCTTAAGAGATGCATTTCATGTTGAATGCGATAACACTTTTACACCAATGGTGTGTACTTATTCCTTTCGAGAGCGCCTCTGTGAACGAGCTCCGAGCCAGCCGGCCATCGCCATATTTTATTGAACTCATTTCCATCGCCGTAGAAACTTCCTTGACTTTGAGCAATAACTTTAAAAGACGTCGGAGCGGATATATTTTTTGTTCATTCAGCTTCGGGAAATGGCAGAAGGGCTGCGGTTGGTATTGAACGCATAAATTTCACGTTCCGCTCTAAAGCAGAACGATCGAACTGTTCCCCAGCTTTTTATCCTCCTCGAATTTTAAAACTTCTCCCGAACAAGAGTAATGAAATAGTCAAATCATACAATTCCGGAGAAAATCATATTTGGCTCCTAATTAAGATTAAAATTCAATTACAAATTGATTTTTTTTAATTGATACTAGAATAGATATTTGTATCAATCGAAGTACATATCAGAGGGTTTCAAACTGAAAATGAAAGGTGTTTCTAGAAATTTACATGAGAAATTAAATAAATATGTATTATTAATAGATTCAAAATGATTGCCAAATTTCTAAAAAAAAAAAAAAAAGGAAAAGAAGCAGTCATCGTATCATATAAAGATTTGTTTACAACGACTGTTTGTATCTGAGAATAAATTTTTCATGCTAAACAAAATTCTTTTCACTAAAAAAAAAATAACAGAAAGAAAATTCATTTTTATATTTATCTCGATACATCAGCAAAGTTAAATATTTGATAAGAGTTTTAACGGGCCATGACCATTGGTGGGATTAGAATAAATATTTGAATCAGATTAATGTAATCTTCTCGTTTTGCGGAAATTTTATTTCCCAGTGAACTTGCGCTGGAATTATTGAATAACATTCCATCCCATTGAACTTTTCTTTCCAAAAAGAATCCCAGAATAGCCGTTGGCAAAGGGCCATTCACGTTTTCAGTGTCTCTCAATTTTTATTTTTTCTCATTTATATTTCTACTTGTAATTGATATGTTGCCAACAGACACGAAAACACAGGAAAATGGGTCCGCATTGGATCAGTGCCTAAAAATTAAATCGTCCTGTGTTTCTTTTTCCATATAACTCAAATTTATACTGTTCTATGCGCAATTTAAAATCACAAGTCTTTAGCGGCCTTGAATCAAATCAGAAACAATTTTCACTAATTATTAATTGAGAAATAAGAAAAATAAGTGAGAAAATAAGAACAGAAATTACAAGTTTCTATAATACCGAATTATTTTCAATACCAACGATTCAATATTTTAAAAATATTGAAATAAAAAAAAAGCTTGAAATTCAGTCAATTTTCTAGATTCGTTCATTTGAAAGTTCAGAATTTTTCGGTCATTAACAAAATTAGCCCAAAAAAGAGGTCTGTAATCCTTTTTTGAACCAAGACAGATTTCGGCGATCCTTTCATTTTTTAAATTAAAAATTAGGGATAAAGCATGAAACACTGTATTGGATAATTGATATAAGATATAAAGAATTTCGCTCCTGAATAAGTGATTAATGAACTCATCTGATGAATGGCTCCGCGCAGAGCCCCCCTCCCCTCCAATTGCTTAAGGGTGATTAAATGTAATCCTTCTTGTTATCTACCGCAATCAATCGGGATCAACGAAACGCGTAGGGAGCACAATTCGAGTGAAGTGTTTTGCGTTACACTTTGTAGAATTATTTGCGAATTGGCGCGTCGCGAAAGAAGATAAAGAGTTAACTGGTAGTTGTTGGCCACATGGATCTATTGAAAGCCTCTGCCCTCTGCCGAGCCTCTAAGCGTAGGGAAGGAGTGCCGATAATACCGCCGGAAATAGCGTCACGTTGTCTACGCACAAATGTTTCAGGACTACTCACACGTATGTCACACTAAATTGACTGAATTCTCATACGTGTTCTTCCTATAACGAATTTAAGTGTGAAAGAGGTTTTTTACTCCAGTGTCAATCTCAATTTTATTTTAACTCGCCAAATTAGGTATTTAGATAATTATACGATGCACAGCGTAAAATGAGTTGAAAAAAGAGGGGAACACAGAAAAAACAAGGATTGAAAGTGTTTACAGCTTAAATCAGTTTTTAGGCTGAATTTCAGTCTTAAGTCAGTTTTTAATCTGTTTTAAGACCAAGAAGACTTGGTTTTAGATTTCTTAGTCTTAAAACAAGATTAAAAACTGACTTAAGACTGAAATTCAGCCTAAAAACTGATTTAAGCTGTAAGCACTTTCAGTCCTTGTTTTTTTTGTGAAATAGGGTGACTTTTTTAAAAAAAAAAAAAGGAAAAAAAGGGGAAAGATTAAACAATAATGAATCATTCAAATTCCACTGATTTTCAGTGACTCTTTTCTCACAATTTTAATCAGTGAAAGTTCAATGAGAATCAGTCAAAAGTCACTGAAATTTTCAGTCATCTTCACTAAACTACTAAAAATTTCAGTGACTTTTCACTGATTTCCTGTAGATTTTTTACTGATTAAAATCGTGAGAAAAGAGTCACTGCAATTCAGTGGAATTTGACTGGTAATCAGTTAAATTTGATTGATTCAAGTTTAGAGAGCACGGATTGAAAACTTCCTTCGGATTAGATCGGAATGAAACTGATTCAGATAAAAATTTCGATTAATTAGGAATGAATTTCAATCCGAATCTTTCGCTATTTATTTAGATCTCTATCAAAAATAGTTTAGGGCTCTTTCCAAAAATCCAAATAGAAAAACCTCCTCTCAATCTACATTCATAATAAGAATCTCAATCTGAATCAACAGTAAGAATTTGACTAATTGAATTAATTAATTAATTAGTCTTACATTTTTCTGAACTTTAAAAATCATGAACTTTTCATTCGGAAAGTTGGAAAAACCTATGCCCTATTTTTAAAATCATTTATCATTTAAGCATTTATATGGGCCCCTTGAACTCTTATGGGACTTTATAGAGATCCAACAGTTTTCTTATATCCCATATTTATTTAGATCTCTATCAAAAATAGTTTAGGGCTCTTTCCAAAAATCCAAATAGAAAAACCTTCTCTCAATCTAAATTCATAATAAGAATCTCAATCTGAATCAACAGTAAGAATTTGACTAATTATTGAATTACGTAATTAATTTAATCAGTGAAAGTTCACTGAGAATCAGTCAAAAGTCACTGAAATTTGCAGTCATCTTCACTAAACTACAAAAAATTTCAGTGACTTTTCACTGCTTTCCAGTAGATTTTTCACTGATTAAAATCTTGAGAAAAGAGTCACTGCAAATCAGTGGAATTTGACTGGTAATCAGTTAAATTTCACTCATTCAAGTTTAGAAAGTACAGAAAAGAAGAAAAAAAAAGTATTTTAAGGAAATGTTATATTATTATTCATCTTTATATAATTATAATGTTCTATTCAGTCAATTTTCTCAATCTGCACAAAACATATCAATTATTATTATTATTTTACACGTTCCTCTTAATGCAATCTACGATTTTCATAAGTCTGTGTGAAATATAGATTTATAAAAGCATTTTTTGGCTTTTACAACTAAAATATAATTTTATATTTTCACAACTAAACTTCATAATTAAATTCCTTTTTTAACTTTTATTATATATATTATAATATATAAACATCTTGAACTTTTAATGACTTTTGGCTCACAATTTTGGAAAACAAAGAAATATAGGTACTTTAATTTAATTTTTCTATACGTATAAATCAGTTTTTAAAGGATATTTTTATTTCCCAACGTTGTGGAACTAAAAGTCTTATAAAATCCGTTATATATTGCTTAATATACCTCCTCTCTAAAACTGAATCAGTCAAATTCCACTGATTTTCAGAAGATTTTTCACTGATTAAAATCGTAAGAAAAGAGTCACTGCAAATCAGTGGAATTTGACTGGTAATCAGTTAAATTTCACTGATTCAAGTTTAGAGAGTTCGTATAGGTTTAGAAAATTGACTAAAAAAAACATCTTTAATTAAAAAAGGGGAAAATGGGGAAGATTTTCGAGAATAGGGGAAAAAAGGGGAATTTCTCAAAATAAGGAGAATTCCTCTAAAAAAAGGGAAGACTGTGCATTCTATAATTATTAGGTATTTTGTAAACAATGCAAGTTTAAAATACAGGTCTTCTAAATTAAATATTTTTTTATTCGAATGCAATACTTCCTGGTCCAATTTTGATTGAATTCAAATTTAAATTCTTTAATTTTAAAGACTCAATTTTTAGAGCTTTATTCTACTTTTTTTTTTTTCAAAATAATTCTGATGAAATGAGACACTTATTTAAAGACAATATAGCTTCCAAATGCAGTATTTTGACTGAAAGACGTTTTTTTCCTTCTCAACGTCGATATTCTGAAAATGTAATTCTCTTCTCTCCCACGAGGCCATCAGCAGTTTTTCTCTTACCTCCTTAAGCATCAGTAAACTATGTTTCGGATACCGCTGGCTGTGCGTGCACATGTCACTGCATTACATACAGAGCAGCGACACGTGTCCTCTTCAAATCGTGTCATCTCCCACAGCATCACATATACATATTCACACTCTGTATATTCTCTAATGCAGATATATCTGTGTGTGTATGTGTTTGATGGTATTTCAACTGCATCCCCTGCTGGCCTAGACTAAAGATTCATTAAAAGTCTTCGACCTGCGACCCACCCGATGTCTCCCGGTGCTTGTCCCTCAAACCAGCTGGCTACAATAATTATTGCTATTTTAAAAGCCCAAGTTCTGCTTCCAGTGTTTACATTTACAATTTTACACCCTCCTTGAAATAAAAGACTGAATTCGGTGAAGCAGATCAAATATTTTACTTTGAGACTGAAAAATAAATACTAACTGATAAATACGAATACGAATAAATAAATACGAAAATCAAGTACTAGCAGAAATTTACTTGGGGTTGTTTGGGATTTTAAAGGATTTTATTTGAGTTTATGGAATTTTAAAAGATTTCAAGATTTTTATTGAATTCCGCGAGTTTTATAATGATTTTAAGATATTTTGAGTGACTAAGAGATTTCAAGAGATTTTAAATGGATTTTATTAAGAAATGATTGAATTCTAGGGGATTTAATATTTTTTAAAGGTTTTCAAAGAATTAAAAAGTTTTCAAACGATTGAAAAAATACCATCAATATCCAGAAATCATCAGAACACCAAGTCAAAAGTTAATAAGTTAAACAAATATTAAATTTCGCAGACACAGAATTATTTACTTTTTAGTTCCCTAAAATTTGCATCAAACAATTTCAGTTTCGTGAACTAACCGGATGTGATTCTTATTTTTATCACAGGATGCCACAATGCTGACGCATAATTAACAGAGACTATTCCTGTTAGCTGAGCGAAAATAGGCAAAACTTTCAATTTCAAAAGGTTCCAATCATCTACTAAGTTTTGTTTGAAAATAAATAGTTTTTTACATTTATAAAATACTGATTATTAGTATTATCATGATTTATAATTTAAAATGCTATAACTTTAAGTTTTATTTTAATTTCTCTAAAACTGACTCATCCATCTATTGACCATTTCCAAATAGCTTGATTCACTTCAAACCGATTTCTCTTAACTCAAACCGGAAAATACGAATATTTTAAATGTGATGTACTTACTCAGGCATCCATATACTCGCAATAAATTGTTCAGCTTTAAATCTCGTTGACAAAAATTTATGAATCGTGAGCAAATAGGGAAAAGGGGAAACAGACGAATTTGAAGTAATAAATTATCATAAATAACTCGAGAACGGATATGCACTTCCGGGTTTGTCATTTATATTATATTGCTAAAGGAACTGGTATTGAAAATTCAATCAACTTTTTTAATTGAAAATCGAAGTTTATAATTAAATCCGACGTTCGCTTATGACAAATGAGAAAAAAAACAGGCCAGAATTACGTGATTTAAATGAAATTTTATTCATTTTTTTCCAGGGAAAATTGGATTAATTTAATTTTAATAAAACATTGCTCGAGTTTAATTTTATTTCCGCGTCTGGTTCAAGAGTACACTTTGAATTTTTATTAAATTTTTACCAATATTAGTTCAGGACATCTTTTTCGCGAGCATCGAATTATAAGACTACAAATACCAGATTTCAGGAATTAAGGGGTTTCTGGTTGTTTTGTTAGTTTTATTTTTCTTGTCTTTCGGTTGCTTTTCTGTTTCTCCTGGAAAATTGAAATTTTGACACTTATGCCCTTCTTCTTGAACGTTTAAATAACTCTTTGTTTTTTTAATTTCAGTGCCATGAGAGTTTTGTTATCGAAGCTTCCCCGACCCTGGATAGTCGATGAGAAGAAGGATGACGGCTACACAGCACTTCACCTGGCAGCTCTTAACAATCACGTGGAGGTTGCAGAGCAATTGGCTCGAGCTGGCAAAGCGGACTTGGACTTACAAAACGTTAATTTGCAAACAGCCCTGCACTTGGCCGTGGAACGCCAGCATACACAAATCGTTAAGGTACATTTAACGTTCCACTTGACTGAATTGACTATTATTGTTACTGAGTCTTCAACACACTGACAATGAGAAAGCGGAATAATTAAGGCCATGTAAAAGTTATCTGATTCGTACCTTATCGAAATTTTCAGATCAGATAAACGTACTTTCAAGCTTTTACTTTAATTTTAAACATGTTCATCTCGATATCACAATAAAAATGGAAATGGCATTGCAGGGAAAAGATGCCAGTAAGATAGGGAGAAAATAACTGATACGTGGCCTTAAGGGTGTTGGAGCCAAGTTCCAATCTAAAAATTCGATTTCTTCATTTTACTTAATAAAATATTAAATTTGGAATTTTGTCTCTCTGTAGAGTTAATCAATTTTTAACTAGAATTATGCGTACAGAGCGAGAAAATATCTAGTTCAAATATTTTCTAAGTAAAATAAAAATATTGAATTTTGAAGTGAGATTTTGAATTCTTTGCTTTATGCAAAAAATATGGAAACTAAATATTTTTTCGCTCTGTACGCAATCTTATATGTGAAGAAAGATTAGTGCTACAGAGTAAAAAAATATTTATCTATAGCCCTTCAGGATCAATATCTGGAAATTTATTGAAACCCTTGACATCGAGAGGTTGATAAATAATATATAATAATCTTGACGTTTTCGGGTCCATACATTACGTTCGCATCTAATACATTTAAGGGCGTTGGACTCAAATGTTAAGCTCAAAATTTCATTCTCCATTTTACTCTACGAAAATTATAGATAAATATTTTTTCGCTCTGTAGTGCTAATTTTTATTCAAATATAAGATTGCCTAGAGAGAGAAAACATATTTAATTTCAATACTTTTTGCATAAAACGAAGAATTCACAATCTAACTTCAAAATTGAATATTTTCATTTAACTTAAAAAATATTTTAACTAGATATTTTATTGCTCTGTACGCATAATTCAAGTTGAAAATTGATTAATTCTACAGAGGGAAAAAATTCTAAATTAAATATTTGTTGAGTAAAATAAAGAAACCGAATTTTCTTAGATTAGAATTTTAATTTAATTTTCAAGATTAGAACTTGGCTCAAATTTTGTGAAATCCCCTGAAATTCCTTCAGAATCTTTAGAGTTACTTAATATCCTAGAAAATATCGTTAAATCCTCTGAAATCCTATAAACGTCCTTAAAATCTCATCGTGAAATCCCCTTTAATTTTAAGGAATCCCTGGAAATCTCTTAAAGTCCTTAAAATTACTTATTATTTCATAAAAAAATTGTCAAATCACTTAAAATTAATTAAAATCACATAAAACCCTATTGAAATATTTCTGAAAATCCAATTAAATTTCGCCAAATAGCGTATAATGTTACTGATGAGAAAATAATAGAAAAGCTGGTAATTCAGAAGTTTTTTCCGAGTTTTTTTTTAAACCCCAGATTGATTGAAATTAGTAAAGATTTTTACTGATTCTAATTGAGGGAGTTCAATTTAACATCTGGATAGCTGTTCTATAGTTAAATTTTTAGATATTGATTCTTAATATCCATTTTTTTCAATGCAGAATTCACCAATTCATAGCCAAGGTAGATAATATCCAATGACCTGGATTCCTACTTCCAATTGGAGTTAAGTGGAGTGAGCAGAATGTAGATTAAAGAGAGGATTATAGGAATTTGAGGTTTATCCAATTTATGCTTGTAACTGCTGATGATTTGCAATTATGATAACAAATTTTCGTAATGAGTATCATTATCTAAAATAATATTTGCGATCTATGCTATCAATATCTTTATTTTAAAGGGGCTCAACACATTTTTAATCGTTTCTAATTATTATTTTTTAGAAACTCTAATAAATTTCGTCACCAAATAATTATATAATAATTCGGCTAATTTTTGTTTAGCTCTTGGTACGCGAGGGTGCAAATTTGAACGTGGCTGACAAGGATGGTGACACTCCCCTTCATGAAGCTCTACGTCATCACACCCTTTCACAGCTACGTCAACTGCAGGATGTTCAGGATGTTGGTCGACTTTTAATGGGCTTGGGTGCCCAGGGTCAGGATAAGAAAAGCAGTTCCTTTATTGCGTGCTTCCTTGCAGCCCATGGTGCTGACCTAGAACTAAAAAATAAAAAAGGACAGACTCCTCTCGATCTCTGTCCAGATCCGAATCTCTGCAAAACTCTCACCACGTGTTACAAGGATACTGAATCGTTAGTAACACTATCAAATCAAGAATTTGGTCTATTGTATGTAACTCTGAACTAAAGATTTTTCTAAATTTTATAAAAAAAGAAGGCTTTTCAAATCAGTGGTTCGGAACCTCATCAGCTTTAAAACTTAGATCTTGTGCTAATTAAGGGTGTTGGAGTCAAGTTCTAATATAAAAATTCGATTTCTTCATTTTACTCAACAAATATTAAAGTTAGAATGCTTTCCCTCTGTAGAATTAATCTATTCTTAACTAGAATTATGCGTACAGAGCGAGAAAATATCTAATTCAAATAGTTTCTAAGTAAAATGAAAATATTCAATTTTGAAGTTAGATTTTGAAAAAGTATCGAAATTAAATATTTTTTCGCTACAGAGCGCAAACATATTTATCAATAATTTTCGTTGAGTAAAATGGCGAATGGAATTTTGAGCTTAACACTTGGGTCCAACGCCCTTAAATTACTTTATAAATATCTTTTCCTTTAATTTACATTTTTGTGAAATTGTAATGCAATCACTTTTGCATTACAGATATTTAAATTAAAAATTAGGGAGCATTAAACTCGTTTTTATAATGAAGTATAAAGATATGGGAGTAGAGATTTATTTTCCGACTTAACATTTTTTTTGTTGCAGCCATGACATCGAACCTGTAAGTTCTTCAGCGACGATTGACGAATGCCTAGTGTGCTCAGATGGAAAGCGAGAAGTTCTTTTTGGCCCATGTGGACATGTCGCCTGCTGTAATGCATGTGCGCCAAGAGTCAAAAAGTGTTTGATCTGCCGAGAGAATGTCATGTCCAGAGGAAAAGTAATTAAAAGTTTTTACAATTTTTCACTTAACAACTTATAATGAAATAGAAAAATACCTAATTAAATAAAATTCAAAAATTTAGTATTTATTCATTAAGTTTATCAATAACAACAAAGGAATTTACCACTGAAACTTTTTGAAATTTGTTTTTTTTTTAGAAGGAATGGGAAATTTCTTAAAGGAATTAAAATTTTCTTACAAATCATTGTCAAAATATATGTTCTTCTTCACAGATAGAAGAATGTGTCGTATGTTCGGACCGAAAAGCGGGTGTTCTATTTCGTCCTTGCGGTCACATGTGTGCCTGTGATGCCTGTGCTGCCTTAATGAAGAAATGCGTCCAGTGTCGTGCTCATATTCAACATATGGTCCCCATGTCAGTTTGCTGTGGTGGAGGAGGTGACGTCACATATGTGAAAGGGTGCAATACCACGGCAGGTAAAAAATAAGAATCTTTCAATAGCATTGCAATATTGAATAATGCATACTCTACCTTTTTCAATTTATATGAAAAATAGAAACTCGGCCATTCAGATTTATGTTTGTCTCTGCATTTTCCCTTCTTGAGTTTCTCATCATTCAGCATCTTTTAATTTTTAATTTCTGGGTTGCTACAGAATTCAAGTTCGACAATGCCTGGACTTTTGCCAGGCTTTTCAAATCAATTTGTGAAATTTCAAAACGTGATCCTTGGAGTATTTCGAAATAATTAATCCCTGTTTTATTTTAGTTAGATTATATTTAAAGGTGTTGGAGTTAAGTTCTAATCTAAAAATTCGATTTCTTCATTTTACTCAAGAAATATTAAATTTAGAATTTTTTCCCTCTGTAGAATTAATCAATTTTTAACTAGAATTATGTGTAAAATGGAGAATGGAATTTTGAGCTTAACATTTTGGTCCAACGCCCTTAAGTGCTTGTATACTCGAAGGATGATGTTAAAGAAGAAAGTAAATTCGAATAAAAAGCAATAATGAAATTTTCCAAATAATAAAATGAAAAATATTATATTATTAAAGAAAAATTGAATCTCCTAATATTTAGACAAAGACTCTTCAGGAGAGGCATCTTTGTACTTCATGGATGAGGTCGAGGAGGAAACAAATCCCAAAAAGAGAGATCACGGTAAAAAAATAAAAAATACTTTAAATGACAGGTCCTTCCTGATTCAGAACATTTTACAAAATTCCATGCATTTTTCAGGTTTTCCAGAGCCTTTTTTTTAAGTTGATACCTCTTCCAGGATTTTTAGGCTCTGTAGCAACCCTAAATTTGTATTTAATTGAAAAATACATTTTAAAATTATTTTCTTCTTAGCAGGAGCACTGACTGACGTGAAAGTTGACCAGGAAGAAGAACCGGTACCTACAAACACCAATGCTAGCGAAACTATCTTAATGAACAATGGAAGTCGTGATACTTCGCACAGTGATATACAAAAACTGCAACAACAGCTTCAAGATATCAAAGAACAAGTACGAATTTTTGATAAAATGATTATTTACAAGATTATAATCAAAATAAATACATTTATGAATAAAATTCATACGTTTTTGTTCTAGACAATGTGTCCAGTTTGCTTAGACCGTCTAAAGAACATGATTTTCCTCTGTGGACATGGAACATGCCAAATGTGTGGTGACCGCATGTCCGAGTGTCCCATTTGTCGCAAGGCCGTGGATAAACGAATCTTACTCTACTGAATTTATTGAAAAAAACAAGACTGGCGAATTTAAATTTAAAAAAATTAGCGTTTGAAAAAAAAAACAAGCTTAATAAGTGAGACTACGGTAAGTTTTTCAATTGGACAAAAAAAAAGGAGAAGCGTGTCTTGCTTTGTTATAAGATATAGAGCTTCACTTTTCGTTTTGTAATTGATCATCTGTTCTTTATCTCTGTAATTAGTACATTAGTTATTTAATTATTAAGTTAAATTGCTACATACTAGAATATTGAAAGTGAGAGCCATTTGCGATGGAATTGAGTAATCGAACAAAACCTCTTCCGTTACTCGAGTTAATATTCTTCAGAAAAACTTTTATCAGAGCCTTCCAGTCAAGTTCATTTGAATATAAAGAGTCAACCCCGATTTATTTCGGGTGTCGATATTCAGCATTTTCAAATTCTTACATGGAATATCGTTCACAATGTTGGGAAACATTGCATTTATTATACTAAACTCAGATTTCTAAACCGGTTTCCTGCTTTTCAATGCATATATTAAATTTGCCTCTTAAATACTAGAGCAGCAAAATATTTTTTAAATACAACCTGTTGTAGTGTTGCTTATACAATAGCAATTCACGAATAAGCGAAATTGTATCTTTTGTTGGAATGTAAAGTATTTTTTCATTTAAATAAGCGTTCCACCGGTCTCGTCTTCAGGTGTTTTTAGATTTAAAAAAAGTTGATATTGTTAGATATATACATAATCGTTTAAAAATGCCGCTATAATGTGGATAAATCGCAATTTAGAATGCTGATAAAAATCTTAATTATGGATCGCTTCTTAATTCGTAAAATGACTTTCAACTTAAATTTGAAATTGGAATATATCATTTTTCTATGACTATTTTATAAGTCGAGATTTATAAAAACTCTTAAAACTTATAAACTGAAGACTTTTAAATGTAAACTTCTTCACTAAATGAATTCTATGACGAGCGATTCACATAGAATAATTTTGTACTAAAACGAAGTTGACTATATAAGCATCGTGCTTCTCGGAGGAAATTCATAAATTAAATCTTTAAAATCGCTGCTCTTTAATCTCAATTTTTCTATACAACGAGAAAATGGTTTGTATTTCAAACCTTTGACAAAACGCACAATTCTTATCTGAAGATAATAATCGCAAGTAGAAGACAGCCATTCTCACTGCAGTTGTTTAAAAAAAAAATATATATATATATATTTGCAAATTATACATTACACATATATATATATACATATACATACATCTTTGTTTGTGCAATTTTTAGGATATTTTTATGTTTACTCGTTATTTACACGTTTCTGTTGCCAAAGTGCTGTACAACTGTTTCGAATGTATATTTTCGATGACATAGACTTTAGATTAGAAATTTAATTTCTCTAGTACGCTCACTACTTTCGATATCTTTTTGATCTTACTTTTGCTTAACAGCGACTCTTTTATATTTTACACTTAGTCCCAGCTGTAACTTAGAGTGTAAATATTGGTGAATCAACGATTCCACCTTTTGTATCTTTTTTGACGTTCTTCCATTTTTATTAATGATTCTCTGGAGACTGAAGTAAAAACTCGCATATCCAAAATCAGTGAGAATAGCTGTAAGTGTCATACAGCGTTCCCAGATATTATGTTTCAAACTGATATTTTTATTTACTTTACTTCGCAAACCTTAAAACTTCAGATACTTGCGCAAACGCCATAAGAAAAAGACAAGGCATCGACGATATGAATTATAAACCTGACTGGTTAACAATGTACACTGCAAATTATGTAAAAAAATGACTTTATTCAAGAAATTGTTGTATAATATTATTCACTATTTGTATATACAGCCGACTTTTTGTCGAAGTAAACGAACGTGAGAGGCATTATGTAGAGTTGATTCTTAACTTCAATTGCATCGCTCATAAATGACGCGAGAATTTACACTCTATAAGAGGCACACACTTTCATTTTGTGCAGTGCAATTGTTGGAGAAACGCCTGGTAAGTTTCATGACAGCAGATCACAAGTAAGCGATGCGATATAAATCGTTACAAGACTCAACCAGCGAGGTATAAATTAGCATATGTGGAATTTATTGTTATATTAAATTCTTAATAACAACGATCGTCTGTTTTACTTTATTTATCGCAAGCTCAAAAGCACATATCAAAACAGATTTATTATTCAGGTGGATCTTTTACATTTTGTTATATTTTTTGTTTTTTTTTGGGGGTTTTTCTTCTTCAAATTTTCCACTTTTTTCCCACTTTCGTTTACAGCTAATACTAATTCGTGCCAGTAAGTAAAAATCATGTCACGATGCTATCAACGTTACAAACTTATCGCGAACACAAGTATCAAAACAAGCCATATAAATATATATATTAATTTTATCAAATGCAAAAAATCTCAGAGATTTCTTCTTTGTTATTGAAAGAATTGTAGAAGCGTACTATGTACTTTGTGTACTGCACATGCTTTTAGAAAAAATCAATACCCAGTAAAGAATTACTTTTTATCAAATTCAAACTCAAATTAAAAACTGAAGCTGTGTTAAATGATAAATAAATTATAGTTCTTTTTTTGATTTTAAAAATATTAATCAGTAGCTTTGCTCCCTTAAAAAATCTATTGATATTTTTTCTACTCATTGTCAGTCAGAGGAAAGCAAAATCGGTTAGTTATTGCGGAGCAACGAAGGAGGGATTATTGTTTACTGCGTATAACACTGAAAACAGGGATAAATAAATAACTTTGTCGGGTTTAAGTACCACACTATTTGTATATCTCTGTACGATGAAATAGAAAAAAAATACTAGGTGATCTTTCTAACAAGCTCGTTGCGACTTGGTACGTTGATCATCTTCTTGCACTGCCCCTTGGTAATAATTTAAGAGCAATGATACGACGATTACTTCGGTCTAGTTAGACTATTAAATTATGCTTAACATTTAGTACGATTAAAAATCGTACGAAATCCGATTCAGCTGCGACACGAAGGTAAGTTGTGCTAATTTAACACTCGGATGATGAATTCAAATCGATCGGTGGAATTTTCTTGGTTCGAGTGATGCGATCCAATTCTGCAGCTGCGTCGTTGCGCATCGTTGTTTTATCCACTGCAACACCCTCTGAGAATAAAAAGTTCAATAATTAATGATTCGTACCTTCATTTAGGAATTAAATCTTATATTTATCCCGAATTAATTTCAATTCCCGGATATTGCTCGGTTGTTTGATAATACTGTAAAAAAATATTTACAATATATAAAGTAGTTCGTTTAATAGAGAAAACATAAGGAAATTAAAATATTTTTCAACAATAAATAATATTTATATTTTTGTAATATTCATTTAAAAAACGTTATTGTTTGTAATTTAATTTCAGAGTTTTAAGAAGTCGTTTGCCCATTCAGTTTTCGATTATTTGAATTGGCAATTTTTTAGTATTTAATATTATTTTTCGTATTTATTCGAATCTATTGTTTTTGTTTTGAATTCGTCTCGCTCGAGTTAATTAAATTGGTCAATTGGAAAGTGTTTACCTGTAGCGAACAGGTTTTATTGCTCTTGGGATTTTCCTACCTGTCCTTATCATTTCCCACACTGTTATTGTTATTGTTTCCCAAGGTCTATTTTGTATATTGGGCATATCATATAATTCTAAGTTTCAGTTCGGTTTTGACTCTCGAATAGATATGTCATATAAATCCGTACCGGACTCGCGATTCTTTCTAAATTCTAAAATAATTGTTACTTATATTCTGAAGTGGTTTAACTTCAGTGATTGTTCATAGAAAAGGATTAACTGTGCTATCTTCTGGGACATTTTTCCGACTTGATCGTCTTCTGGTAAATATTTTTATGAATTTGAACTTGAAGATATTTTAAGTGATTTCAAAGAATTTAAAGGGATTTCAAAGAGAAATCCTTTGAAATTCAGTAAAATTCATGGAGTAACTTAAAATTTTTCAAATTTCTCTTAACATCTATTCCTGTTATGTTTTCGGCATATAATTGAGATTTAATGTTTTAAATTCAAAAATTGTAATGTTTTTTACGGGTGTTTTAAATTTAACTTCAGAGTTTTGAGAAGAAATTTGTCCATTCAGTTTTCGATTATTAGAATTTGAAATTCTATAGTATTTAATATGTATTATTTTTCTTATTTATTCGAATCTATTATTTTTGTTTTGAATTCTTCTCGCCCGAGTTAATTAAATTAGAAAGTGTTTACATCCATCGGACGGGTTTTATTGCTCTTGGGATTTTCGTACCTGCTCTTATTATTCTCCCACATGGTCATTGTTATTGTTTCCCAAGGTCTATTTTGTATATTAGGCATATAATATAATTCTGAGTTTTAGTTCGGTTTTAACTCTCGAATAGTCAAGTCATATAAATTCGTACCGGACTCGCGATTCTTTCTAAATTGTAAAGTAATAGTTATTTATATTCCTAAGTGGTTTAACTTCAGTGATTGTTCATAGAAAAGGATTAACTGTGCTATCTTCTGGGACATTTTTCCGACTTGATCGTCTTTTGGTAAATATTTTTATGAACTTGAACTTGAAGATATTTTAAGTGATCTTAAAGAATTTAAAGGGATTTCAAAGAGAAATCATTTGAAATCTCTTTGAAATCCAGTAAAATTCATGAAATACCTATCTTAACATTTTTTAAATCTCTTGATATGTTTTTTTTTGTGTAAGAATTAAATTATGAGTTGGAACTCAGTTAAGTTAAATTAGATTAGATTCTTTTGTATAAATTAAGTTATTAATTTAGTTAATTAAATTTGAAGAAGTTCTAAACTATGATTTCTCTTGTCTGCCCACGCCGGGTTTTATTATTTTACTAAAAAATATAATAATCGAAGTACATACCAATTTTAACGGGGCTTGCTCCAACGCTACCTGGAGAACCTGGTGGCCCGGGTGAGGAGCCGCTTTTCTTATACAATAAAGAATTAAAGAAATTTGCTAGGACCCCTTCACCCGAAGGAGTATTTCCAGTTCCTTTTGGATCCAACTTTTTATTAGGAGAAGCCACCTGCATTTTAAATACCGAATATATGTAAGATCACGAAATTAAAAAATGAGGCCATTCCACATTAATTAAAGCATGCTTTCGAGCAATGATGTTGCTTTCTTTCTAAAACATACATCTTTTTTTTACAAGAATTTGAATTTATGCTTGTTGAAAGAGTTAAAGATATTATTTACAAAATCTTGACTTTAAGTATTCGAGGACTAAAGTATCCAAATATTATAATCGAGAAGAACTCCAGTAATTGAAAAAAATTGAAATTTTAGCTTTTAAGCCTTTTCAAAAGACATAAACATTAAAAATAGAAATACAAAATATTTCATATTTAATAATACTGAAAATATCTGATAAATAGATTAATTAAACTACACATAAAAAATGAGCCATGTACCATGAAATTAATTTTGCAAAATGACTTAAAACATGTTTAGGGTTCACCAAACGGACAGAACAAAGACTCAAAAACAAATGAGGACATATTTACAGGGCATGGTTTAATTAAAATTGTAATTAAGGTACCAGACGTTTCAAAGGAGTTTAGTAACGATTAAAAGGTCGTTAAATAACAAGCGGATAATGGTAGAACGAACACGTCATTAGCTTGCTGCACAAGCACAAAACAATTAAAGCTGCAATGCCAATTTAGAAACAATGTTATTCATTAGACACAAACGTCGAAAGCATGCTTTAATTATAATGGATATGACCTGAACGATTGGTCCCATGCTTGCCTGGTTCCTAGTTGTAGGGGACCGAGTAGGATCTTTCATTCCAGACAAAGCAGCTTGTTGTTTTGCTAAAAACACCTGCTCGTCTTCTGCTTGAACTTCCACTTCTCTCGTTACGCACTGCAACACAATTTTTTTACACAATATCAGAAAAAGATTTTTACTTTAATTTAATACTAAAAAAGAATTTAAAGTAGGAAACAACTTATTGTTCCTTTATAAGACATACTTTTCTATTTGTCGGTGGCTGGACAATAACATTGCGATAGTAATCTTCCGGTTTCATAGACTGCAGGTTTTCATGAAGAATGCTGATTTTCTTCAAGTTATCCCAACCCGCAGGTCTGAAAAAGACAAATATTATTTTTGAATTAGTAATAATTACATTTAAAAATTAATGGACAGCTGAAATGAAAACAAAAATAGAATGCTAATTTGAATATTTACATGAGTACGGCATCTTTTTCGACAACCAGGGCTGGTGTTCTAAATGGTAGGGAGTAAATTCTGTGTGTAAGGTATTTGTAAAGTAAATCACAGTTTTTATCTTCCTTCGCTGATGTGTAGAATAAACCAGCACCATACTGAAGACAAAATCGCCTGATCCATTGTTGCATAAAGTCAAAGTGCTCGTCCCTAATGAAGCAAAAATACATTTAATTAATTACCCGCTTAAAAATTTGCCGACAGCATATTTTTAGCTTAAGATATACGATATACTGCCGTCCGAACTAAAAAGTTAGGTAAGTGACATTGTCGACATGGTCGATTTAGGCGTGCAGCGCTACGCGAGACTCGACCCAATCGACAATGTCACTTACCTATATTTTTAGTTTGGACGACAGTATATGAAAAGGAAGAAATCTACCTTCATTTAACGAAACTATTAACAGTAATTATAACTACAATAAAAGTAAGGAAACAAAATTAAAAATCTGCTAATATTTACTTGTAATCATGCTCTTTTTCAAGGGTGGACATATAATCAGTCTTGGTGATAACGACAACAATGTCCAGTCCCAAATTGGTTGTGAGTACTCCCTCAGGTAACGGTAAGTTTTCTGTCCCTTCTTCATCTAAATTTCGACTTGTGCGTCTCAGTGGGCTACCTGGATCTAATTCGTCGCCTGGTTCAGCATATTCTTGCCATTTTTTCACGTCTGTAAGTAAATAAATATCCTTATGTAAGTAAAAATATTTGAAGACTTAAGTAAAACCTGTTGTTTAAAACCTGTTCAGTATCTATCATGCATCATAATATGTCTGCAACTATAATATTTACTTTGCTGCCTGCAATGTTGCCAGACATCATTATCCAGATTAAGCTTATCAACGTGATCTCCTAATAATTCAGCCCAAGCTTGTAATTGATCTAGAATAGCCCATGGAGTCGTCATGGCAGCGACCAGTATGACAAGAGTATTTGAAAATCTTTCTGCATTTAAAGCAAACCTCAAGAGATTTGCGTGACCTGGATCTCCATCCAATACCCAAACAGAGAGTCGAGTTTGATCTAAAGGAGAAACAATATTTGTATAGAAAATTTAAACAAAGTAATTCGGTACTTTTTCATTCTGTTTAGTATCCTACCGTCTCTGTAATCATCTCGAACGTCGATATATGCAAATTCCAAGCCTGAACCTTTCTTCGGATCTTCAACTCCTTGAAGTTTTGCAATAAGAGTTGTTTTCCCACTTTCATTATCACCTGCGTACATAGGTATATATATATTTTTTTTGAATTATTAATAAACAGAGCTCGATATTTATTTTATTTTAATCCTATAAAGGCATTTTAGAAAATCTAGTTCAATTTAAATAATAAAAGGAAATATTTGTTAAATAAATATTAATGTCAAGTTATCATACTTATTATATTTTTATTTGTGACTCATGAATAATACTATGAAATTCTACAAGTCATGAATATGGATAAACAAGTTTTCTATCTCATTGATTATTTCGTAATTCATTCACCGCAAATAGTTCAGAAAAGAGAAATATTTAAAACTCATAGCATGGATATTTATCTTTTAATTTGATTTATTTCCATATTTTCAATTATAGTATTCGTCTTCGTAAAGCAATATTAAATGGGCGAGCTATTCAAAATTTTCTTTAAACTCCTATAACACAAAAACAGTTCAGACATTCCACTAACAGAAAAAACCTGTATCTTATCATGCTGATGAGTTTTAATTGATAGCAATTAATTGACAAGAGTTGCTGCGTGGGGTATTAGGAAAATCGGATACGAAATCATTTCAGATTCTTCTTTTGCCTGACCTTTATTTGCGTAAGACTGCTATTATGGAAATAAATTGCTACTCTCAGTTTCACAATTTAAGATCAACTTTCAGTGTCCATTCAATTACCTTACAAATAAATCCGTTCATTATTTATATTAAACTGTTTTAACAATGATTTTAATCTCTGTTTTTATTCTTCTAACGATTCTACGATACAATTTCTCATATATTCAAACATTTTTCTTAGAAATCGTGAAGTAGACTTTTTCTTTAAAAGAAAGTTTTTGAGAGCTCAAATAATCTAGCCTACGCCAATGACATTTTATCTCGTTCGTTGCTCAAGTGAAAATGTAAGCAATGTAATGTAAGTCACTTGTATCATTTAGTTCTTGTCAGGGAAGCAGAAGAGTCCCGCGATTGATTTGTCTCTAGACGCGAGATATCACTCAATTGTTGTGTAATTCCACTCACTTAAAAATATGTTTATTGAGAGCAAAAGTAGTAAATTACAAATGAAAATCAATAATTTTAGACCAGTCTTCTGAAAAATTTGATTCGATCTTCGAGAAATAAGTGATTTATTTAGCATCGATCAGTCAACTGTGAGTAGAAGCAATTTAACACAAAATACTATAAATAAAAACAGCTTTTAATTGACAAATCAACAAATCATTTTTCTAAACTTGTTCAATTAAATTACATAAAAATAAATTTTTGTTTCCAGGTTCCAGATTTCAAACTTCACGAGACTGATCCACCACAATTGAAATTTATTATGGAAAATTACTTAAAAAGGCCTCGAAATAAAATAGAAGAAAATGGACATACTAATGGAAATGGAAATGGAAATGGGATGGAAACTTCCGATTCGGATGAATCAAATTTCCCAAAAATTAGCAGCACTCTCGTATTTTACGTCAATGGAGTAGAAGTACGAGAATCTTCAGTGGAGCCAGAATGGACTTTGCTCTACTATCTCCGTAACAAACTTGGATTATGTGGTACAAAATTGGGATGTGCGGAAGGTGGTTGTGGGGCCTGTACTGTCATGATCTCAAAATTCGATCGTTCAAAAGGGAAACCAATTCACTATTCAGCAAACGCTTGTTTAACTCCAGTTTGTGGTGTCCATGGATTGGCAGTTACAACCGTCGAGGGAATAGGAAGCACAAAAACAAGACTTCACCCAGTTCAGGAACGAATTGCAAAAGCTCATGGTTCACAATGTGGATTTTGCACCCCAGGAATTGTGATGTCCATGTACGCTTTATTAAGAACAATGCCAAAACCTCGAATGGAAAATTTAGAGATTGCATTCCAGGGCAATTTATGCAGGTGTACAGGTTACAGACCTATTATCGAAGGATACAAAACTTTCACCGAAGAGTGGGAGCACATGCAACGTTATCCAAAAGAAAACGGGAACTGTAATCAGGAGAAAATTTGCTCAATGGGGGATAATTGTTGCAAGAAAGCTTTCACGTCCGAACCAAACGAACTCTTCGATTCAAAGAGTTTCCGTCCTTTTGATGAAACACAGGAACCTATCTTTCCACCAAAGTTACAAATCTCATCGAAATTTGACGAAGAATATTTGATTCTCAGAGGTAAGAACATCACCTGGTACAGACCAAATGATTTGAAAGAGATGTTGACTCTAAAGAAATCATTCCCTAATGCAAAAATAATCGTCGGCAATACGGAAGTAGGAGTTGAAATGAAGTTTAGAAATATTTTATATCCAGTGTTGATTCAACCAACGAAGGTAAAAGAAATGTGTGAAGTGATAGAAACTGAGGATTATATGCAAGTAGGAGCAAGTGTGACTTTAGTGGAAATGGAGGAGAAATTAAAAGAACAGATAAAAACTAAACCAGAATTCAGAACTAGAATATTTTCTTCGATTGTTGGTATGTTGCATTGGTTCGCAGGGAAACAAATTCGAAATGTAGCAGCGGTTGGAGGAAATATTATGACAGGAAGTCCCATATCAGATTTGAATCCAGTTTTCATGGCAGCAGGAATTAAATTGAATCTGTGCAGCTTGAACTCTGGGTACAGAACCGTGCCGATGGATCACACCTTCTTCGTGGGTTATCGTCGAAATATTGTTGCCCCTGATGAAATTCTAGTGTCGATTAGCATTCCATTTTCGCTAAAAAATCAGTACTTCATAGCTTACAAACAAGCGAAAAGACGTGACGATGACATTGCCATAGTTAACATGGCCTTGAATGTCTTTCTTGAATCTAATCTTTGCGTAAAAGAGGCTCACATTGCATACGGAGGAGTTTCCCCAACCACAGTATTGGCAAGAAAAACTTGCCAGGCCATGGTTGGAAAAAAATGGAATACTAAAATGTTAGAGATGGTGTACGATAATATTGTAGAAGAATTTCCCTTATCGGGAGATGCTCCTGGAGGGATGATTTTGTATCGTCGATCTCTCACTCTGAGTTTGTTTTTCAAGGGATTTATCCACGTGACGAAACTGCTGGAAAAGGATCCAGAAATGGGAACAGATCCAGATTTACAAATTCCAAAAGAGTGGGATTCGATACCAGAATGCTTCCACTACAAAATGCCTTGCAGTTCTCAGTACTATCAACTAACTCCAAAAGATCAAAAATCAACGGATTTAGTCGGCAGGCCATTAATTCATCAGAGTGCGTTGAAGCAAGCAACCGGAGAGGCTGTGTACTGCGATGACATTCCAAAAGTTCAGGGAGAACTCTACCTCGCATTCGTTATTTCAACTCAAGCGCACGCCAACATTTTAAAAGTCGATGCTTCAAAGGCTTTAGAAATGGAAGGTGTAGTAGCCTTTTTTGATTATAAAGATGCTCCAAACAATGTTACAGGGCCTGTTTTCCACGATGAGGAAGTATTTATTTCCAAAAAAGTCACCAGTCAAGGACAAGTAATTGGAACTGTTGTAGCAGTTGATCAGCTCATTGCCCAGAGGGCTGCAAAGGCGGTCAAAGTGGACTACGAAGTTCTTCCTCCAATCATCAGCATCGAGGATGCAATTATTAATAAATCTTTCTTCTCAGGCTTTCCAAATTGTATAATTAGGGGAGATCCAGACAAGGCTTTCCAAGAAGTCGACTATATTCTGACAGGAGAAGCAAGAATGGGAGGCCAGGAACACTTCTATTTGGAAACCAACGCCTTCATAGCTGTGCCAAAGGAAGAAGACGAGCTGGAATTAATTGGTTCAACGCAAAATCCTTCGGAAGTTCAAACAGCAGTTGCTGAACTCCTGGAGCTGCCAATGAATCAAATAGTTGTCCGAACCAAACGACTGGGTGGTGGATTTGGAGGAAAAGAATCAAGAGTATGCGTGGTTGCACTTCCTGTGGCTTTAGCAGCATATAAATTGCGGAAACCAGTTCGAACAATGTTAGATAGAGATGAAGATATGATGATGAGTGGGACTCGTCACCCTTTTCTGAGCAAATATAAGATAGGCTTTAACAAAGCAGGTAAGATTCAAGTTCTTGAGATTGAAATCTATGCAAATGGAGGATATTCCCTGGACCTTTCCATAGGAGTTTTGCACAGGGCGATGTTTCATTGCGAGAATGCGTATTTCATTCCAAATACGAGAATCACTGGCTACGCGTGCAAGACGAATTTACCAAGCAACACAGCCTTCAGAGGATTCGGTGGACCCCAAGGAATGTTTGCAGCTGAAAATTATATTCGGGAAATTGCTGAATTCTTGGGTCGAGATCCGGCACAAATAGCAGAAATTAACTTATACAAGGAAGGAGAACTAACTCCTTACAATCAGTGTCTCACGTATTGCACCTTAGACCGATGTTGGAAGGAATGCCTTTACTCCTCGAATTTTGAGAAACGACAGGCAGAAATTCGTCTTTACAATAAAGAACACAGATTCAAAAAAAGAGGCATAGCAATTCTACCCACAAAGTTTGGAATTGCTTTTACTGTTCTATTCCTGAACCAAGCTGGAGCTCTTGTGCATGTTTATAAAGACGGATCTGTTTTGATATCGCATGGAGGCGTTGAAATGGGACAAGGACTACATACAAAGATGATTCAAGTGGCTAGCCGAGTTTTTAAAGGATATGCAAAGAAGATTCACATTTCTGAGACGTCGACAGATAAAGTGCCGAATACATCACCTTCTGCGGCTAGTTTCACTTCTGATTTAAATGGAATGGCTGTTTTAAAAGCCTGCACGCAAATCATGAAACGTTTGGAACCGATAATCGAAAAAAATCCAGGAAAAACTTGGGAGGAATGGATAAAGACTGCCTATCTGGAGAGGGTTAGTCTCTCAGCTGCAGGATTTCACAAAACACCCGATATTGGATACAATTTTGAAACAAACTCGGGTAATAATTTCGATTATTATACATATGGAGTTTCTTGTACAGAGGTGGAAATTGATTGTCTGACTGGTGATCATCAAGTCTTGAGAACAGATATTGTTATGGATTTAGGAGAGAGTTTAAATCCTGCGATTGATATTGGTCAAGTGGAAGGAGCATTTGTCCAAGGATATGGATTATTTACGTTAGAAGAGCTCATGTATTCGCCAACTGGAACGCTCATGAGTCGAGGTCCTGGAGCCTACAAGATCCCTGGATTTGCAGATATTCCTCAGGAATTTAACGTTTCTCTGTTAAAAGGAGCTCCTAATCCAAGAGCTGTTTATTCTTCGAAGGCTGTAGGCGAACCTCCTCTTTTCCTGGCATGCTCTGCGTTCTTTGCTATCAAAGAAGCAATAAAAGCTGCTCGAGAGGAAATGAATATCAAAGGCAGCTTTAAACTCGATTCACCTGCAACGGCCGCAAGAATTCGGATGGCTTGCGTAGACGAATTGACTTTGAAGATTGGGGAAGGTGATGGTAAGAAGGCTTGGAATCTAGTTCCTTAAATATCTATTTACCTAGATTTAAAAGTAGAAAACAAATTTTATTTTGAGGAGATGATCATAGTATCGTTATCGATATCATTCAATGTTATCAGAATTAAGTGTTACGGTAAAGTTTCTTTTTCTGGAAACTTTCTGAACTGATAAAGCGATTTGCAACAAAGTAAATACGCGTGTGCAATGTTCATAATTGATCGTTTTGGATTATATAATTTACAATGAGCGTAGTTATGAATTTAATTTATAATCTTATCTATAAAATTTCTTTAGCAAACAAAGTTAAGAATAGAGAAAATTAAGAATGTATTGAGTTTAAAGGTTAATTTTAATTGTTTGTGTAAATTACTGTAAAGATAAACAAGTTAAGTAGGTTTAATGTTTAAGTAGGTTTAATGATGTTTATATTAATTTGATAAAGAAATAAAAATATCACTGTCCTACTTATACCTAAAAATTATTCTAATTTTTTAAGAAAAACTTATTTA
This sequence comes from Synergus umbraculus, assembly GCA_900474325.1. Classification (NCBI taxonomy): domain Eukaryota; kingdom Metazoa; phylum Arthropoda; class Insecta; order Hymenoptera; family Cynipidae; genus Synergus; species Synergus umbraculus. The sequence continues at coordinate 44,712 of UCOK01016337.1, forward strand.
TAGAATCTGTATTATGTTTCAGTGGATAATCAAACATTAAAATCAATCTTATTCAAACTCGAGCCTTTCTACTATGTAATAAGATCTCAATTTAACTTCTCAATTTGAATATTCCTATATAAGAGAATCGTTTAAAGAACCAAGAATTAAACAATTTTCCTAAACGATTAATTAAAGAAATTCCGGGATTAAATGTGGGCTTACGCTGTTGAATATAAAAAAAATACCGGTATCATAGTCCAGTGAACTCCGCGAGCAATAGGTATATATATATATATGATAAATATGAAATATGGATTTGCGAAAGAGAAAAATGAACAGAAAAAAGCAGTGAATGCTATGCCTTGGTAACATAACCTATAATTTTTACACTTGCTATCTTATGTCTCACTAACTCTCACTTCCCTCACGCAATAAAGAACACGTCTCATTTATTCTCATAACGTATGCAAAGGACATACCACCTACTCAATGCCAAATAAAGGAATATAGTACCAAAAGATAAAAAAGCTTGTGCCAAAAACGGTAACTTACCTAAAACAAGGACATTTTTATTAGATGGTAACTTGTTATTTCCACTATTTTGTACTTCTGCTAAAATAGAGGACCTGCAAATAAATGCAAAAATCATAAATCAAGGCATCGTGACACCTTTTTCAGTGATTGTGTGACACATGAGATCATAGTACAATGTACAACAATTTGGAAATCAAAATAACTGATATACACGAATAAAGCAAAGTTTAAAATGATTTTCAAACGTTACCATAAATTGTCTTTATTTTCTGTGTCTTCTTTCTTTTTCATCTGAAATCCATTACTTTGCAACATTGTGTCAATAACCATCGCTGCCATTGTACATTTGACAGACAGAATAGCGAGAAGTGCGCCACTATCGAATTGTTTTTTAACGATATATATCTAACTGGAAATCGATTGATAAGGCGTGGTTCCGCAAATAACTTCAGTTTGGTCGGTCGGTATTTCTTAAAAACAAAACATTTCTTCTTGTTTGTACAATTAAACATAAATAATCAAACAATGAATTAATTAGATTTCAAAGTTTAATTGTTAAACTGGTGCAATTCTATGAAAACTTTTCTTTAATCATGCAAATATCGATTTCTATTTAATCAAAAGTTGATTCAGGGAAGTACAAAGGCATAGTAGTTCCCCAAACTTTAATATCAAAAATTTGTTTAAATACATATGACGTTTTAGTTTAACTGAGTGTTAATCCATTATTTTTAGTTGTTACAACAATTTAATGATTAATTATGCATTTTTCCGATAATACTGAATGATATAAATTAATCAATATAATGATAATTAGTGACAGCAAAGGTGACAGCACTGGTTGAGTATTGTTGTCGCATTTTGTTGACCTGTTGACCGCTGTTAACTGTTAAAAAACAAATATGGTTAATGTTTTAAATGATTCTGACAGTGACGATGAATTGCCCCCGGGCTGGGAAGAACGAGCCACCATTGATGGAAATGTTTATTATGTAAAGTGAGTTGTATTTTATAGTATTGTTTTATAGTATTGTTTAAATTTAAAAATAGAAAACAACACAAAGTAGCTATGTTTTTAAAGCTCATTATGAGATAGGAACTTTATTTCAAATAATAATAAGTAGATTCGTGTATTTTATGAACTACAGATCCATTTTATATTTTTTAGTCACTTTACAAAAGGAACTCAATGGACACATCCTCGAACTAATCGTAAGAAGCTTGTGGAAGGAGGTAAGTTTTGTGTAAAGATCTGAAAACTCTCGATGGATTTATTTTTAAAATCGAATTCAATTTATAGTAAATGTTATTTTTTACTTTATTTCTATGTAGAATTGCCTACTGGTTGGGAAAGATGTGTTTCTGATGATGGTAAAGTGTTATTCGTCGATCACACTCATCGTACAACAACTTACACTGACCCTCGATTAGCTTTTGCAACAGAGTATAGAGAAATGTCTCAGCCCGTGAGACAAAGATTTGATGGAAGTAGTACTGCCCTTGCAGTACTTCACGGACGAGATTTGAGAGGAAAAATAGCCTTGATTACAGGAGCCAATACCGGAATAGGTATTAAAAAAATATTTTAAAAACTGAACTTTAAAGAAAGAATTTAAATACTGCGAATAATCTACTTCGTAATTTTGTTATTTTATCTTATTTTGATCTTTAGGATTTGAAACAGCTAGATCCTTGGCTCTACATGGATGTAAAGTAATCTTGGCTTGCAGAGATTTCGAAAAAGCACAAGAAGCCGCTAGAAAAATTGAAGCAGAGCGAGAAAATATATCTTGCGATGTTTTACATTTGGATTTATGTTCCTTGCAGCACGTACAAATGGCTGCCGAATCATTCAAGCAAAAATACAAGTATGTACTTTTGAAAATCAAATCAATGAGATAACTCAATAAAGATATATGCCATGATAGTAATTAATATTACTTTCATTCCAGAAATCTCCATATTCTGATATTAAACGCTGGAGTGTTTCTACTTCCTTATTCGTTGACAGAAGATGGTTACGAAACGACTTTTCAAGTAAATCATCTGGCTCAGTTTTACTTCACGTTGTTGCTAGAGGAGCCACTTCACCATTGCAATAATGCTAGGGTGGTTATTGTTTCTAGTGAATCACATAGGTAATTGTTAATGCAAGCATTTATTCAGCTTGCAAGTGATAGTTTTTATGTTTGTTAATTGTTACAGATTTTCGTCTATACAAACACCTGACGATTTAGATCCTTCAAAATTATCTCCCCCGGCTTATAAATTCTGGAAATGGTCTGCCTACAATGATTCCAAGTTGTGTAATATTTTATTCGCACAAGAATTGGCGAGACGATGGCGAACTATTAGCGTTTTTAGTTGCCATCCAGGAAATATGGTGTCCTCGAACTTAGCCCGTGAATCTTGGTTTTTCAGATTATTGTTTGCATTTGTGCGACCTTTCACAAAATCGCTGGTAGTTAAATTAGACTAAAAAATCCTATCAAGGTAATTCTAAGGAAAGGTTTTATTAATATTTTTCATTTTTTTAGCAACAAGCGGCGAGTACGTCTGTATTTTGCGCAACAGCTTCTGAATTGGAAGGAGCAACAGGCGTATACTTCAATAATTGTTATCGATGTGATGCTTCTAACCAGGCTTTAAATCCTGAATTAGCAGAAACCTTGTGGAATATCAGTCAACAAATGGTAAGAAACGTTCTGAAAAATGATAAACTTTGGTCTGACCAAATAGAAAAAAGGTAAATAATTGATTTGAAACGAATATCCTGAAATGAATAATTACACTTTTCTGGTAATTATATCATTCATATTTTGAACCTACAAAAGTTTTTAATGTAAATATTGTTGATCTTTGTAAAAAATAAACCATTTTTTGAAATAATGATCGAGAATATTTAAATTATTACTATCTAAAACCAAAACTCCATTAGATTTACAACTGAACTTGTTTATTTCATTTAACTTCAAAATTATTCTAATTTGCATAATACTCCTTAAGATACTCTGCTGTTGGCTTGAGAATGACTTTGTCTTTAAGACTCACTACCCATCCTGGTTCTAAACCATAAAATATTTGTCTCGGATCTTTCCGTTCGCTAAGCATCTCGTAGTTAGGATCATCTTCTATTTTTGGAAGCTCGTAACCATACTTTTGAGCCAAAACGAGTCGCTCATAGCAAACTTGTTTTGGATCTGCCAAATATCCTCGAGTGGCGGCGCTAGAATAATATTCTAGGCAATCCATTGGTGGCAAAAATCGTCGTGGAATCGCTTCACCTAGTAAGAAAATGATATTTCAGTTTGATTTAATATTAAACTGAACTTTTGTAGGCACTTATTTTATAGGATTTATTTTGGTAACATACCTCTCTCGAAGAATTTTTGTACATCAACCATACACTGCAAACTGTTTAGATCATAGAAAGCAGTTGTTATGGTACCTCCATTCTTTTCAATAGCAGCAATTACAGGCTCACTGGCCCATTGCACTTCGATGTTCACTTTTGCGTTGAATACATTAATTCCCTTGAAAAAAAAATAGTATTTAATAGTTGTTCTAATCCAATTTATCCAATTTATAAACTAAAATAACTAATTTTTCGTTACCTCATCTGTGAGCTGTATTCCTGCCTGTCTCATATCAGGTTGCAATTTGTAGAGGCCTGTGTTCATTACGCTTACAAGGTCAATGGGTTTAGTTATATCTAATCTATTCGTATCAATCATCTTTTGCAAATTGAATAAGGATATTGGTGGATATTCTCTCCTCAGACTGCAATCAATCACAAATGATATTATTTCAAGCATTCTTAGTAAGAAGTATTTTAAAATAAGGTTGAATTATTTCAAAAATTCAATAATAAAAATCACTTACTGATGTCCTTTGTAATACGGCTCTTTTCCAAATCTCAAATAGAATGGATTATTTCCAGTTTCGTATCCAGGTCGCATGTAATTCTGCCGAGCCAGGGAACCTTTGTTTCCTGCACCATGTTTGTCTCCTCCGTGTTGTCCTCTACCTCTTTTATTCTTGAATTCAAATCAAATCATTGAATTAATTATAATTCTTCAATTTACATAGTAATTATGTAATATAATATTAAAATCATACCTTTTTTACTGATCCAGGATGATTTCGAAGATTTCCTAAGCAAACTCGAGGAAGAGCTCTCAGCATTTGGAAAGCCAATTCTCGGCCCTGTTTTACGGTGTTTGCAGCCATTCTATTTATTATTTATATACAAATTTTTCTTAGGAAGTAAGTAAACTTTCACTTTTTCATTAATTCAATATAAAACAATATATTATATCTTTTTACTCATTAAAAAATCATTCCGAATGTTCATCACATAACCTAAGCAACAATCCAAAAAAATCCGTCACTTATCAATGCGCATGCGTTGGGCGACACATCTCATAATTATTGTTATTTAAATAATTGTATTTTAATAAATAAATATGCTAATTCTATCAGTATCAATAATTAAAATTGAACATTTCTTTCTATTAAAATACAGTTATTTATTAATAATAATTAAAATATAATTTTTAGAATTTCAAAAATTCCCGCGAAATATGACCAATAAGGTTCGTTGCCCTGCACATGCGCATTACTATTCAGTGCCGAACAGAGGTTCTCATAAACAATACATTTTCTATGGTTCTCATTCAACCTTGGATTTTGATAAACAGAACAAGTCAAAACAAGATTCTGGTGAACAGCAGTGATCAACAACTGTTGCAAACTGTTGTCTGTTAGTTGAGAAATTACAATTTATTGCTTTAAAATGCCGTGACAGTGCCTCCAAACCAATCTGTTATAAAATCTCAAAAGTGTACGGCCACTCATAATTTAATTCTTTTCGAAATATAGGGTTAATCAAGATTCGCGAAAATGAATAATGATGAAATTTCTGAAAACGTTCACCACCACGATTTTACAACTGCAACAGAATGGGAAGTGTTTACTGCCCGAATAGAAGAAATTATGCATGAGTGGAAGATTCCTCATTCATCCTTTGGTCCACCTTTGAAAAAAGGCGATTTTGTTAATTTACCTTGGCAAGAAACTTCGGAGAAGTTGAACTTTGCAGGTTAGTTTTGGTGGTTTTGTATATTTGTATAGATGCATGTATATACCCATTGTTTACATTATTTAAATATATTCTGCCGTGCAAATCGCAAAAGACGTATCTGCAGTTCGCATAAGTCACCTGTCACTTTTTCGTATATCTAAAATAAAATTCATAAAAGCTCTTCTTTCCACTTATTTAAGTTCATAACTTTCACTGTGCAGATACGTCTTTTGCGATTTGCACGGCAGTATTATTAATGCTTCTTTATTAATCCAATTTCTTGGCTGCAATATATGAGACGAATAATATTAAATTATCTTTCTCAGAAGTGAAATTTACGCTCAAACATTACAAATTGAAGGAGGACAATAATGATTCCATCACAGACCCTGAGGAAGAGCGCAAAAATAACTTTACTCAGTGCCAAAAAGATATTATGAATGGCTCTAATGATTTTTCTGAGCTGTATGGAGATCATATTCGAATAGCTCAATTCTATGGAATTAGAGAATTTCTAGTGTTAGTTCCGTCGAAACAAAGTCCGATACTAGATGAAACGAGAATCAAAATTTTACTTAGTTCTCTTACCATCGCAGCAAGCAACGTGAACAGGTAATTATTCTTATTCTTATAATTATTCCTATCATGTAATTTACCTCAACTTCTTTACTAAATTAACATTAATACTTTTGCAGTGAAGTTCCCATTTTCGTCCAGGTGCTGGAATTATGGCAGCATTTTTATCTTGGCGTTGGTCTAGGAAGAGGTTCTAAAGTTCATTTTAATATGATCCATTTAAGTGCAGCGTCGAATCACCGCTTAAGGCATTTAAATGGTAATAATTCAGATTTCATTTACAGAAGTTTCAAAAAAAGAACAAAGCGGAATTTGAATTTTGATATCCACTTTCTTCTTCACAGGGTTGCTCTCGTTATTCAGAGAAAAAATCAATGAACGATCCCCGATAGCAGTGGATGATACAATTGTTTCTACAAGATTTTCATATATCCTTAAGGATTGGATCAATAGTGCGTGGCCACAGGAACCTCCCGATTTTGATTTCCTGCAAGGAGAAACGCTTGGTGTTACTAAATTAGGCAAACTTCCATTTGGTGCAAGCTTTGATACTACAGGGTAAGAATTTTATCTGAATGAAATGTTACTTGATTTTTTAATTTGAAATATAAAGTACTTTTTATTTGCAGAGAATTCCACTTGTACGTAACCTGGCGTGAGGTATACGAAACCCTTATAATAGACAGTGAATTCCATAGTAACTTGAACCCTCTTTTGGCACCGGAATGGTCTCTCTTAGTAAAAAGTACTGAATCGCCACTTTGCTTGCTTGGAGACTATCTTACAAACTTTATGCAGTTAACTCGTGAAAATAAGTCACTAATAGATGTTTTGGGCGAATCGGCCAGTTATGACAGTGAGGAATCGACAATAAGTTCTGCATTTAACATCTTAACTGAATCCAGGATTCCGACAATCTCCAACGTAGTAAGCAGAAGTGCAAGAAAGCAACATAGTAGAAATTCCGACGGTCCGATATCAGAAGAAAATCTTCTGACAATCATTTATTTCCTATTTCCAGATGCTGACGATAATTCCGTAAGCTATTTATATCAGAGATTTACTGCAGGATTGTTTTATAATTTTGAATAACACTATTTAAATTTTAGAACTGTCCATACGATGATCTCAAGAATTACAATTTTGATGAAAATGAATGGAAGGGAATCAAAACATGTGCAATAGGCAGTCTAGTCTGGAGACTCGCAATAGTTGCTGCTCACTGCACATCAAGTTTTGGAGGCATCAACGCATTTGCTCAAATCTGGCAAGAATTCCTTCAGGAGATCAGGTTTCGCTGGGAAAAAGGCAGTCTGATACCAGGGTGAGTAAACGCTTTATTTATAATTTTTGCGAGTCGGGAAGATACAAAATATTCCATTTATAGTTTTTATATTTATACTAAAATATAAAAGTCACTGGCATACCGCAAACGATATATACAATTAAATTTTGCCAGTGAATACTGAGACGTTTGTGTGTACTAAAAATGAGTGTAGCGGTATTCTTAATTCTATTCTTAAAGAATCGCATATACACCTAGAATTTCAGTGCAACCATTTCCTTCAGGTTTGCAGGATCTCTTTGGAAAATATCTATTTTCAAACCCTTGAAACTTAATTGCACTGATCTCCAGATAATGATTGTCCTTTCGCGATTTGAATTAGCTCACTCTTTATAATTTCATTATAAAGAGAAAGTTTTTATCTAAATTTATCTAAATACTTTTTCTTTAACTTACTAGTTATATTTCATTTATCTAGACAAGTTCGAAACTTATATTAAATTCAGTGATATCTGCTAAATGTTTCTATTCCATCGTTTTATATTCAATTTTATTCTTTTCGTTAAAATTTAATAGAAGGTACTTGACGAGCAAAAGTCTGTATCGAATTTTCATCGATTAGCGTTCATCTTCTGTCTTCGACACTAATATATTTCAGTAAAGTAGATTCCAGTTTTATGACATTTCAACTGTAGCAGTATTCTTTTTTTCACTTAAGGCATAGTAATCTCATTTTCAAAATCTCCGAAGCAGTCAGAAAAATATACATCGGTTAAACGAATGTGAAGTCACCACTTTCGAAATGTAAAAGTTCTCACACGTTCGTTTCGCTATTATTCATAGTTGTACTGTCAGCTGTTGCCAGCTGTTACATAGTATTGCACGTACTGGGCCACTCGAGCTAGAGTTTCGTTTAACGCGAGTTCGACTCGTCGAGCTTGCTTGAGCAAAAGTACGATTTTGAAGAGTCTAAAGGGGTACGAGACCTCCTCTCGTGGTTGGATTGCGAGCCATGTAAATATCCATGTCATGGTCGTAATTATTTTCATCGTAATTGTTGAGTGTGTGAGTAGATTCAGCTAGGCTGTATCGACTTCCTGGACGCGGAACGTGGCTCTGCTCCAGAGTACGATTTCGAGATCGTGGTCGTTGCCTTCGGGAAGAGGCTTGCGGTGGCAAATGATTCACGGCAGGAAAACTGGCTCGTGACATCCTATCGGAAGCTGCGGCCAAGGATTGACGCGATTGTCGTAGTTCTGTAATAATTAATTGTTTATATCTAGTTGGATTTTTATAGGTCAAAATTCTTCTTGGCCTAGAAAAATAGTTGGAAAAAAGTACACACCTGGTCTGGTATTAATCAAATTGGAAGTTAAAGTTGCGTTGCCGAAATAGCGGTTTGAATTATTTCCAAAACTGTGCTGTGATTGTCCATCAGCAACCGAACGAGTAGATTTTCCAGTATAATGTCCTGGTTGTGATTGTCTAACTTCTTCGAGACACGCTGCTCTGGTCATTGAACCTGTTAATTAAAACCAACATCTTTTATTTAAAATTGATTAGAAATTCACAAGGATTAATTTAAAGCTTCTTCATAATTTTGATAAGACCTTTAGAAAAGAAATATTTCTTTCTTTTTAAATGTCACCCTATTATTTTCGAAGATTACCTTGACGATCTACAGGGAAAATTCTTGGCCTCGGGATGCTTCTGCCGCTATAAGCAGACACTTGGTCCCACTCCTTTTGAGTATTGTAGGCACTCAAAGTAGCCATTGAGGGAAGTGGGCCTCCTGGACTTGGAGTCGGACCAACCGTAGAACAACAATTCACTGGCAAACTAGCAATTGGTCCACCCATTTTTGTTTGGTCCATATCGTGAAGTGTGTGAAGCTTCCTCACTCTTCTTCGATTCGCAACGAGGAAGATTATCACTGCAACCACAATCGTAGCGCAAATCGCAGCACTCGCGGCTATGGTTATTTTATCCATGTTAGACGTTGGAGAATTTTCAGTTCTTATTTCTTTACATTGATTGAAGGGTACATTCGCTGGAGTCACGTTCGTATCCTCGAGGGAAATAACGCATACTACCATGCATTCCTGAAATTGAAAAGAATATCACTATTTTTGCATACGTTAAACTTGAATCTGAAAATATTTCAATTTTAAGGTCGAATTCCTTTCAAATCCTGTAGGTATTTAAGTTTAATTCTCACCTGAGAAGGTACGTTCTTTATCTTAAACTCTCGTTCACTCGCCTCCAAGGGTGGAGCCTGTTTAAAGCTCGAATCTCCAAACAATCTGTAGATGACTCTAAATCCTAAAATATTATGAGCCTCTGTATCCCAGTAGATAATCACAGAATTATCTTGCCTGATAACATCCTTTACAATAATATCTTCTCTATCTGCTTTCGATTTGAAGGCTGGAGATCCAAGAACCAGGGGGTGTTTAGGTTGTTGTTGAAGCGAATGTATGGATTCCGAATTGAACTTTGGCTGAGAGGTGGTTGTTCTTGTTATAAAAGAATTTCCAGCTCGACTAACTGGTCTACTTGTAGTTGTCGTAGTAGTCGTTGTAGTCGTCGAGGTCAAAAGAGTTGACGAAGATGAATATAAAGATTGTCTATGGTCGGTTACTGGCATGTCTGCAATAGTCGATGAAGATACGCTAGGAACAGATGTGATTTTTGGTTCTTTGGTTGTTGAACGAGTTGTTGGTAACAATCCTTCGACGACTCCGCTTACTGGACCAAATGGTTCTTTTGTATCGACGCTTTCAACTGTTCCAACCCCTACGATCTCTGTAGCTCCTTCGCAAACCATTTCTGAGGAAGATATTAGTTTTATAATTAGCAGAAGTTGGTGGAATTTAATTTAAAAATTGGATAGATTTATCTTAATTTCTACATACGTTCAGGATCTATGTTGTAAAAGCTGATGTTCTGGAGTCTATTAGGACTGCCACAAAATTGAATTGGTTTCTCACGACTCGTGACTTGAAGGTCCTTCGATCTCATCCACTCGACAATCCATCGTAATTTGCAATCGCAAACCAAGAATGGACCTCCGAGGCTCAAACCTCGAAGAGTTTTATTCAAACGAAGAAAAGCTTCTTCTGGAACTGTAGATAAGGGATTTCCATCTATGGCTAGAAGTGTTATAGATGGATTGTTTCTGAAAGCATCTACTGGAAGTTCGGCGATTAAGTTGAATCCAATGTCCAAAACCTAAAGAAGATCATACATTACTTTAAAAATAAATTTTGCAAAAATGTAAATTTTATTAAAAAAAGAAGAAATGAGAGCAGACCTTTAAGTCGTGGACACTGTTGATAGCACTAGTGGGGAAGGTTTGGAGAACATTGTTCAACAAACTGAGGGAACTGAGTGTATTTCTCACGCCATAAAATGCTTCGGGTCCAATTTCGCCAATCAGATTCCTCTCGAGGTTCAGCCCAGTGAGTGAGTTCAGTCCGTCGAAAGCCTTAACTCCAGCTGGACCAGGAAGCCTCTGAATACTGTTCTGCGATAAATCAAGGAACGCCAAAGTCTCCAATCCTCTAAGAGCTTCCGGTACAGTTTTTTGCCTCGTTCCCTTGAGATTTAAATTCTTCAAAGATTTTTCCAAGCCCTTAAAAGCTCCTGGACTCAACACGACTGGGTTGTCAGAAAGCTTCAACGTGACGAGCTTTAATCCTTCGAAAGCATCTTCTTCAACGAATTTGAACTTGTTCACCGAAAGATCGAGAACGGTCAAATTTTTCAAGGTCTTCAAGGCTGCTGACGGAACTTCCGTTAGCTCATTATGCCTCAAATTCAAGGTTTTAAGGCTGTTTTCTTGACCTTTAAACGCGTCTGGTTCCACAGTTTTTATTCTGCAGCCAGAAAGTTGCATATTTGTTATTTTAAGTGCTGATAACGATCCATTTAAGGATCCAATGGTGCTATTGTTCACGTAGAACAGATCAATGGGCGTCTGGCCTGCGTAGCGGCGCATTGCTCTGATTAATTGATTATAGTCGACAATATCGCATTGGATCGACAATTCGTTGGCGAGATTATAATCGCAGATACAGGAGCCATCGAGCTTCGGCACGTGGGTCGACCAAGGACATGGTGACGTCGCTAAAGCGATGCTGAGCGTCCCAGTCAGCAACAGCAATAGCAACAACCGCGGCGGCGGTTTCATCGTCAAGACACCTGTGGCAAAAAGAAAAAAATTCGATTAATGAGAAATTTAAGAGAAAATGAAGTGGCTATAAACCACTTTGGGAGTATCTCATAGGATTTCGGTATTCTTAGCCTTGAGGAACTTTTTTCAAAATTTCGCATCTGCCAGGTAGCTTCTGCTTGATACCTTTAATGGAATTCTTTTCAAGATGAGATGGGACGCTATCCTTTATAGTTTCAATATCAGTGTATGAGGAATCACTCGCATCGTTTGGTGTCGAAAACCTGAAAGAAGCGAATCAACAAATGACGCGATTCATCCATGAGTCGGTACCGTTCCGTTACGAGTCAACGGCCGACTGCTTCAAACCGTAATCCTATAGCGATGTGCTACATACGTATACTGTGCACGACCTCGAGGCAAGACTCCAATTCGAAGAATCAAGAGAGTAAAATCATACAGGACCAGAAAAAAGTATAGGTTTGCTGAAAGTTGAGAAGCTTCTATTCTGAATCATACGCGAATTTATGTATGATGTATAGGGAATAGAGATGACAGAAGATGAAAATCTAATCTTGAGAATTCGGGCCAAATTTTGTCGTCCAGAATCTGACCTACTTTAGGCATTTTTATCTAAGATCTCGGTTTCGATCAATGAATTCCAGTTGGTGAATGGTCTAGAACGATCATTCACTGAAGCGTTTTAATTACGTAGACTTGTGAGCTAGCATTCAGCTGTCTGCTTTAGATACAGGTGGTTTGACAAATTGATGAATAATGGTGTACCTTGCGATTTGTTGATTATTAGTTCCTAAAGTAATTGCATATTTGGATTGCAAATTGGTTTTAGTATTGCCGTAGATTGATTCTAGAATTCTTATTATGAATATTTGAGTTTAATCCTATTTAATGGGGTAATAGATTGTCTGAGGCTTTTGATTCGATTATCAAGCATTAACGCTTATCTCGGCTTTAGTCGGATGGGATATCAAGTTTTAAACTGTATTCGATCCCGAACTCATAGTAATTTACTGACGTAGACGACAGATCTTTAATTAACGTATTTTTAATTACTATTTAGAATCTTTATGGTTTCTGGGGAAAATACAGAGATTTCCAGAACTAAGAAACTTAACTGAAGTGGCACGTAGAAAGTATGTGGAAATAGTGTCAACAATGTCAAGCTTGTGCATTCTTTCTCCATCTCTATAGAAAATGAACTGAAAATGGTTTCAGGATAGCAGAAGAATATTTTTATTTTATAACTAGCAAAAATTTACTTGGATTTGCTTAGGATTTTAAGAGACTTACAATTATTTTAAGGAATCTTAATGGATTTTAGAAGAATTTTAAGGGATTTTATTATAGAGACCAATTAAATCAAACAGACTTATCCAAGTTAAAATTCGCAAAAATCTTTCGAAAAATCTTATCAAATTCCGTAAAATCCTTAAAAATTCTACAAAATTTTTTTAAAATCATATACAAATACTTTTGAAATCCCACAATAAAATTACATGACAAACTTTAAAATCCTTTAAATCCCATAAAAATCTCATGAAGTGTCTTCAAATTAATAAAAATCTCTAAAAAAATTCCTAGAAGCCTCTTGAAATTCCACGAAATTCTTAAAAATTCTACAAAATCTTTTAAAAATCAGAGAAATCTCTCGAAATATTTTTAAATTATTATAAATCTCATAAAATTCTATTACATATATAAAAATTCCGCAATATTTTTTAAAAATTGAAAATTTTCTTGAAAGCTTTTTAATAAATTTACAGCTTTTGAAATCCTTTTAAATTCCGCTAAATCTTTTAAAAATTGTATAAATCTTTTGAAATCCCTCAATAAAATTATATGACAAACTTTAAAATCCTTTAAATCCCATAAAAATCTAATGAAATGTCTTCAAATTAATAAAAATCTCTAAACAAAATTTCTAGAAACCCCTTGAAATTCCATGAAATTCTTAAAAATTCTACAAAATCTTTTAAAAATCAGAGAAATCTCTTGAAATCTTTTTAAATTGTTATAAATCTCCTAAAATTCGATTAAATACATAAAAATTCCACAAAATTTTTTAAAAATTGAAAATTTTGAAAGCTTTTCAATAAATTTACAGCTTTTGAAATCCTTTTAAATTCTACTAAATCTTTTAAAAATTGTAAAAATCTTTTGGAATCCATCCATAATATTCCCTGACAAACTTTAAAATTCCCATAAAATTCTTGAAATTTTACGGTAGCATTTAAAATCCGTTTATATCCTTTAAAATCCATTAAAAGTATTAGAAATCTCATCGAATTCCATGAAATCCTTTTAAATTCCTAAGGATCTTTTAAAAAAAAGAAAAATCTCTTCAAATCACTTAAAATTATTATAAATTCTTAGAATTCCACTCTCTAAATTTGAATCAGAGAAATTTAACTGATTACCAGTCAAATTCCATTGATTTGCAGTGACTCTTTTCTCACGATTTTAATCAGTGAAAAATCTACTGGAAATCAGTGAAAAGTCACTGAAATTTTTAGTAGTTTAGTGAAAATTTCAGTGACTTTTGACTGATTCTCAGTGAACTTTCACTGATTAAAATCGTGAGAAATGAGTCACTGAAAATCAGTGGAATTTGACTGATTCAATTTTAGAGAGCATAAAATCCTTCGCAATTTTTAGAAACCTCTTAAAATATCTTAAAATTCCTCGAAATTCTAGGAAAAAATTAAAAATTCCTTAAAACCCCTGCGAAATCCTAAAAATCTTTTGAAATCCCTTAAAATTCCACGAAAACCTTATAGAAATCGCTTAAATTTGACGAAATCTCTTAAAATACTTAGAAACCTCTGGAAATTCCTCTCTTAAAACGTGTCGAAAATCTCGCTTACATTATAGTTTCAAATTTGATTGGCTTCGGAATGACTTCAATTAGTAAGAAGAAAAAAAAAAAAACATCGCGTCCGTGTTGGTTTCCTAGTGTGATTAAAAATATGTTAGATGATTTGCAGGTGTTCCGTGCACCCTAATAATTATAAACTATAAACTCGAACAAAAATACTCGCCAGAAAAGTCGTTTCTAAAATTGTGTGTGTCGGAAGCAAATACTTAAAATCAGGTAAAGAAATCTGCACTAATTCTTTTCAACTCTTGTGCATTGTGGGAGATTTCGTCAGAGCATAACTCAGTGAGTAGCCAAAGTCGTGCACCGTATGTCGGCGAGGCAGTCGGTGCGTGCAATAGAAATGTGCATAATAGTTAGCTACATTCATCAGAGTGCACGAAGGCAAGAGGTAAACGTACGCACTCAAGAAAAACGTGTACGTTTTGAGTTTATAATCGCGTAGCGTGCTAACTTGAGGGTTTAATGACTTTAGAAGCTTCAGAGATCCTAGTTCCTAGAACCCAGCCGAATACCATTAAGTACATTACGCTATTACACAATATCATGTTGTGGATAAGCCACCATTCCGATCGATTACAAAACTTTGTGTAAAAATGTCATTGGTATTTTAAGAGTGTTGCGTATATGGCGAAGCAGATTTCTAATGTGATTTCCACTTCAAAAATATCTATGAGATTGCATTTCAGTCTTCACTAATACAATTCTCCCATTTCTCAATTACACAGTCATTTCTTTTTCATCCTTTACATTGAGGAAGGATCAAAGTTCAAGATTGGGAATTGTTCTTTGGAATAAATGACATATCAGATTATCAAGACGTGTGAATATGTTTCGTTGATGAAAGTGTTCTCGCTTTCGTAATAAAAATCCCATCATCGCTGGGAATAACGATTTTGAATGGGAACTTTTTTTTCTTCGTTAATTTAAATTATACCCCTCGGAAGTTTATGCAGTATAAATATAAATGCAGAATAAGAATTCAACGGTGAACGGAATTAAAAACAAAATACATATGTATTGTATTGGAAGAATGGATGATGGTTGACAGCACTGACTATAATAAGGAATAATAAAGGATTATTATAACGGTTAGACAAACGCATTATTCCGTTAGAGAACGCATCATGTATGCGATATGCGTTAAGAATACTAAATGTCCTATAAATGCCACGTCACTTATGGTGTTCGGTCTTGCGTGCGCAATATTATTCATGGTTCGCTAATGAACGGCATACTTTTTCAAAAAGGTCATCCATTGGTCGAATGTTCGCTGACATGGCAGAACTAACATAATATAAATCCTATACTATCTTTCATCTATACAATTCTAAAGTGATTATTGTCCTTAAAGGATAATAATCACCTAAGAGCCATAAATTAGCAACTCTTCTTTTTATTACCCTTCATAAAATATTATACTCTAGAATGTTATCAGCATTCAACTAAAACTAATATTGAAAATACCGTGTTTGGTTTTTCAAGAAGCTATATTATTAGGAAACCTTCCCTTTGCAGTCGCATGTTTCTTTCAAAACTCTATTCCTATGCAATCATTGAAGAAATTTCAAGTTCTCAAGATTCTTTCCAACTTTTTGCACGAAATGTATACTCATATTAGAGAGTTGAGTCACTGTTTTCATAGCTGCATCCTTTTAGAGAAAAACTCACAGTCTTCCTGGTTGAATGCTCGGAGAACGAGTAACATGAAAATACTGTAACTTTTCATGATCCACTGATCGTAAAATCTGTGGAAGAATCTTTAATCAGGACGAGATGAAGCTGAGTATATTATACTTCTCAGGAGTACTAATATGTATAGCTATATATCCTTGCATAAAAAAGGTTCTCGCCTTCGTGATGTTTCGTGACGGTCAAGGTCACTGAAAACCTTGAATTCCCAACCAGTTTTAGTCCTTGGACTAGTCCATTGGATTTTAATAGTTCTTCATCTAAATTCCAGAGACTTTTGCTTCTCAAGCGTTGTAAACGAACGTTTTGCTGATCTAGACTTTTCATGTAAGAGAATTTTCTCAATTTGAGATTAAACTGTTTCTAAGGAAATTGCAGTGAAAGAGGCTATTATCACTGGAGCATGATGGCAGAATAGTGGTTCAGTAGTGAGTAGTAACAGTTTGTCTACTTTCGTATATACATACTGCAGTTATACCCCGTTAGAAATACACGTCATGTGTACATAATTATAATAAAGCAGCCAAGAAATTTTCTGCGAAACTTGAGTCGCCATGACCAGATTCAGAAAAGTCTTCAGAACTGGCTGCAGCCACTAACTCGACAAGTTTCACAGCTTAGACAAGCTCAACTTTCAGATATATTTTCATTTACCTTACATTCTAGCAGAATTTGATAAATGTGCGATTTTTCATTGACATTTATAGAACACGATTTATCCTTGGATATGGTTGACGAGAGAAGGTGTATAAAAAGGAAGAGAAAGGCTATAAGAATTGTTTCTACTACAATTTGGATTTCCTATTGTCCCATTACCTTGGCATTGGTAGTCGAAATGTTCGTGCCATGTGCCAGTTTGCATGGAAACCATTGTAATAAATAATGGCAAAACGCATAGGTGAAGTGTATATGTGGTCACACATATGTAAAATGCGACACGCTAACCGAGCTTGTGGCCCTCTTAACAAGTGTTCCGCGTCTTACTCCTTTTATTAATATACACATACTGGCGTACTTATACACATAATGCATAACGGACCTTTCTTAATTAATCAATTAATTGACCATAACTTTTTGTTAATAAGCACCTATTATACACACTGGATAAATTGGAACCAATTTGGTATTCTTTTGCTATATGTAACTTCTCCAAGTGTAAAGAACTCTAATGCATCCGCAATTTAATAACAATTTACACACGTGATTTTTTTACAATAAATGATTTTTGTCCGTTCTCTGATAGATTTGCTGAAAAAACATGTTCTTGTTCTTCTTTCTTCTTCTCATAGAAGTTTTGTAGGAAGAAACTTATATATCCCCTCCATATTTTGATAGGCCGCGCCTGATTTGAGAATTGTGCTGGACAAACGGTTCTCAGCAGGTTGGACGTGTTTAATACAACATTTATATATGTATCCGAAAAAAACTCGACCGATCGTGAGTGTCTTGCTGGTAACGTAACGTTATCGAGATTCTTCAATGAGTCGAACTAAGAGGGCAAGATTGGGAGGGCAATGAGAGCGAGAGAGCGCGAGAGAGTCAAAAGAGAACGAAAGTGAAAGGTACAAATTCCTGTACAGGTATGTCCGGAACACGTGCACCACTATTCACATTTTAAGTGTATATATGTGTACGTCTTCGCACGCGTCTCAGGTGCACGCACTGTGTATATTTGCAATTTATGCACATGTGTGTAATGAGGGAAAAGGGATAAGCCGGTCGATCTAGATTTACTGTCACTTCTCCATGGAGAAATGAACACTGTTTACGGTGTTCTGATATCTCTGCAGATTTGACACATTGTTAGTCTAGTCTGCAGCTAATTATTCGCGAGTTGTTGATTTGATCAAATAAGGTACGAGTTTATTAACGAAAGTCATTATTAAGATCTAATAGCTGAGAGATTATTGTAATTATACAGAGTAATGAGCATGGTTTCGATCTTGTGTTAACTAGACCATTTTCAGTGAGTTCTCAAATTAAATTTCGTTTAGCACAATAATTACAGTTAGTTACAATAATTACTCAATTATATAATTGTAATAATGTGTGTACTCAAATCCAGAATTTGTATATAAATTGTAATATTTGCATTAATTTTCCATGAAACAATGCAATAATGATTTATTGATACGTCTCGATATATCCGGAAATCCTGACGATAAATTTGCACCTTTTCATAGTCACGGTTCAATAATCACGCATATTTATCGTCGCAATAATGTTGCAATAACTTTATTAGTATAACCGTTAAACAATGATCATTACAAAATATGTTCCTTTTGAAATATGGCTAATCGTAAACAAGTCGAATTCACTCAAGCAAATACCGAGTCTTCTCTTGCAATTACATACATTACATTTCATTTCTTCCGAGACTTAGAAAATCTTTCCTGCAATTATATCTTTAAATTAAATTACGGAGTTTCGATTGGATTGCATTACTCTAATTTTATCCGTGAGTCTATTACGTGCGAAAAAGGGGAACTGCATTTAAACTCTGGGCCGTCGATCACGATCACGTCCAGATCTAAATTCTAAATGCTATGCAACGGTCGAGTTATTTGTTGTATATTGAGAGTAACGAGTAATTTCAATGCGCAGTAGTGCTCTGTCGTGCTAAAGTTTCTCAGCATTCGTGTAGCACATTAGACACATTAAAAGTACACACGTGTAGCACTTAGCGATTATCGGTAGCCTAAAGCTTTTGGTAACGGCAGTAATAACGCGTTGAGCAACTATAAAATTTATATTGGTCTATTTCAACCTGCTACATTTCTTGCCCAAAGGCAGGAAGTCTAGTGCGCAGGTAGTAAGGCAGTAAGCACTTTGCGTCATATAATTATTATCTTGCCACGAAAATGAAATTATTGTCCTTACGCACAATGGACCCATTCTTTAAGGGCTGATTACTACCTTTTCATATCACGATCCGCGGCATTAAATCTGAGGAATGTTATATCATTTATGTAACTTGTTTGCTTAAATGCCTGGGAAAATGAACTATGTATATAATAAAGGTATATTATAATATATAAAGATATATGTTATAATATGGTATATTATAATATAGCAGAAATTTACCCTGTCTTGCCCCGGATTTTAAGACTCTTTAAGTGATTTTAAGGAATTTAAAGGAGTTATAAGATATTTCGAAAGATTTTAATGAATTTTAATTGAATTATGTAATTCATAAAATTATGTAATTTAATCATTCCTTCTTCTTTATACTTTGTCACCTTATTTTAATTTATCTATAAATTACATATTCAAATTCACCCACGCATTTGAGAGAAACTTTTATATATGATCTCAACTCTCGAAATTTAATCTGCGAATCTCAGAATGAAAGAGTAGAAATGTGTGTCACGAATTACAAGACATGTAACTACGTTAGCGTGTGTCACAGATCCTGGAGACTCAAGATTTGGTATTGTGTTTGGAATAATTACTGCCACAGTGCATGCATTGAGAAACGTCTAAGCACACGGAGAAAATTGGATATTGAAAAGTAATATCTATAGCTATTTAACTATAGGACGACCATCTAGATATTTAGATATAATATCTTGATATTAAAACTTAAGGGCATGTGTTACTTACCATATGAGCAAGTTTTTAAACCTGGGATTTTTTCTACAATTTTTACATTCTCAAAAAAATTTTAGTCAACATTCGTCTGTGTTCACGTTCTTGACGGATGTTGACCATAATTTTTTTGAAAATGTAAAAATTGTAGAAAAAAAACCCGGGTTTAAAAACTTGCTCATATGGTAAGTAACACATGCCCTTAATATCCTGATATTGAAATTTAATTTCCAGAGATTAAAATATTGGATGTTAGAATATTTGGATTATATATTTTAATATCTGGATATTAGGTTTTAATATCAAGATATTATATCTAGATAGTCGTCCCATAGTTAAATAGCTAGATATTACTTTTTAATATCCATTTTTTAATATCCATTTTTAATATCCGTGTATACATATACACTCGATGCATATACATATATATATGATCCTTCTCATATTCATCACCCTTTGAATATGAGAAGAACATTTATACTTTTTAATTTAAATTATAGATATTGCGACAAGGATATAAGCGTGTGATATATGGCGGACGCGAATCAAACCTACATTTATTACACGAAACGTGCAAAATTCGAGGCAAAAAGCAAAGTAAAAAGTAAAAGCCGTTTGAAGTATGTTATTATTCTTAGTATGCAATTTCACAGATTTGAGTATACTAGTTTGTTTAACTCGTCATCAGCTTCCCTCCTTTATGAGTAAGTTTCATATTTCTATTCTGACTCACAATTTTGCTCCAGGGGAATTCATGACATTTATAACTTGATTTTAGAATTTGAATATAGAAAATCACTCTTCATTCTCCAAGCTATCAGAAAATTATCAGAGAATGTGAATAAAGGTTTCATCCTCTATATTTTTATTCAAAAACTTCAAAATCAGATACTGTTCTAATCAGATACTTTTCAAATCAGATACATTCACTTTGAATCAGGAATATTGAGCAGGTACAAATTATACATGCCTTTAATTTAAAAAGGGAAAATAAGGTGAAAACGTCTTTGTTATAGATCGATCTGATAATGACTTTCCTTTTCAAGAGCTTTCAGTTTCAAGGATATAAACGGTCAAAGAGATTATACACGGATGGAAGAAATTATTGATACCGAGGCTTTAAATATGATTGAATGCTCCCAGTTACGTATATAATCAATACGCATTAGTGCAAATTGTTCAAGGCTCGTATTCTGCATTTATAAATCAGATCTCGGAGTTATACCGCGAAGCTCTCTTTCCCACGATATAGACTGCTTTGTTTTCGCAAACAAGCTCGAATTTCTCGAAACACGCAATATTCAATCTTCAATATAATTTCTTGTTGCGATCACGCGTGAGGTTTACAATTTACAATCTATACCATAAAGTTCGTATCGTATCATCTAAAAAAACGAGTAACATAGGAAATTATCCTTCACTCAATTACTCCACGTATTCAGAAACGATGCAAAAATACTTTTGAAACTGATACAATATATAGTAGTCACATATAAAGCTACTATAAATTCAATTAGTCAAATTGTCAAATTAGTCAAATCTTACTAATTCAAATTGAGAGAGTAGAGTAAAAAGTCAAATAAATTGAATGTAAGATTTCAATTTAATTCTGAAACCGCAATCGTTGGCAATTTTCATTGACTTTCTTCATTAAATGATTAGATTCAATTAAATAATCTACTTAGGGAAGAACGGAAGTAGCTGTAAACTTAGATGTCAGGAATATCATGATTATCTCAAATTATGATTTAAATTATAACTGATCTAAGCGAGATAGTGATCGCTAGAATTTAAAGAAGGTGCGCAACGCGTAATCGCAGGGATCGTTAATCACTGAATTAATTATAGAATGCACAAGTTCGTTCGCGTTTTTTTTTTTGTTGTAGATTAATCAGTTAGTGTAACGTGGCGGTCATGTAATCTCCTTTTCGCCCACTTAACAGATGTCCGCTCTACTTACTGTAGAGACAACGGAGCATCCGTCTGTCTATCTTTCTTGGAGAAATGCATAGATATGTACATCCACAAAGAAAACTGGCAGATATCTGTCCTGGCATTCGCGTTCTAAAGGAAAGCGAGCTTTAGCCATGCGTAACAGGATGGAACGCTTTTTTTTACCAAATTATTAATTTGCAATTTACATGCGAAATTCTAACATCTTCGTCACGTTCTTTCACGCTTCTCAGAAGAATAGTCCGCCGTCAATTGAGAAAGTTGTATTTAAAAAAACGTAGCTCTATTTATTACGAAAAAAGAGCAAAAATACTTTTGTAGGAATTGAAGAAGCTACTGATGTTATATATATGCAGATTTTGTTAATTAATGCATGGTCAGAGAAAGTAGGAAATTGGCCAGAGAAAGGCTGTAGATAAGTCAGGAAGTTTAAAAATTAATTTCTGTTATTAATTAGTGTAAAAAAAATTTCCGAATTATGTGAATGAAAATAATTACAGCAAATTCTTTAAATTTATATTTTTATAGGAGAAAGGACCTTATTTGGAGAAATTTTCTCAATTGTTTTACAATATTTCTCGCAATACGTCCATTTTTCTTCTATGGTGTGAAAACAATTGAAGTAATAAATTGAGTTTACTCTCGACCACATTTTTGCAGAAGAAATCACAACTTGAGGTTTCGTTGATCAATCGATTTATTTGATGCTCCGATGAGCATTTGAATCTCGAAAGCGAAACTTATCTTCCTCAATAAAAGAAGTAATAAAATATGCAGATAAAGGAATAATCTTCTTGTTATTTTGAATATACAAATGAAAGATAAATTTATCTTTACTATGATTGTAATTCAGATATAATTATTCACTGCAGTGAGCTATAAATTTATATCCCGAAAAAAGTGTGAGAGATTTCACTTTTCTCGCCTGCGAGCGTCTCAAGGGTGTTTTCAGTGTTTTGTAAGTGGCGATTGTAAATTGATGATCGGCAATCTTGACATCAGCAAGATAACAATTTTCACCTCGCCTTTGACATAACGTAACATGTAACATGTAACATGGGACTCTATCTGTACACTATAAATCGTCCCGCGGCTTCGTTCTCGGCTATTCTTCATTGTCTCATATTGCGCATTAATACAAATGTTTCCCGTGAAATTTCGAGTTAAAAAAAATCTGATATCTTCCATTTGACTTCTATAGACGTATCAAGGCGGTCCGAGAAAGAGAAATTCAATTAAAGACGCGCGTGTTGCATGAATATGTCTATAAACACCTTTTTGCTGTATGCTTTTTGCCTTCTCATTACGTTCATTTACCTTATTATTTGCACGTAAACATTATTACGGTATTACATTCTAATTTATCATTAACCTGATACTTCTTTACAACTTTACTTCTCTCATTTTTATTAACTTTTCGTATGAAAAAGTATATTGCTGTAGAAATTGATTCGTTACACATGTTTCGTATATACTTGGAAAGAAGTGAAAACGAATTCAAAGAAGTCCGGAAGTATTTCACTTATTTCAGTATAAATGGAAGTCGTTAAACGAGGAGATTATTATACTTTACTGATTGAACAGTTTGCCTTGAATATCGTTTACTGTCATGTTTATGATCGTAAATTTGGCGGAGTTGGTTCAATCTTTACTTGCAAAAGAATTGCGTAAACTATAAGTATAGTATTCATGGGGCATTATCATTTATAAGCAGTATTATTGCTTTACACAAAATAGAGAACAAATGGAATTTTCATGTTCCAAGTTTGATTTCTTGTAATCATTACTAGTATTAATTACTATTTGATATTGCAATCACTGCAGAGAGTTCTTTACAATTTTATTAACGAAAGTAATAATTTTCCTGCAATGATGTATAAGTACGCCCATATAAAATTTCTCTATGAAGTCATTTGCTTGACAAATATTTTAGAAAGTGTAGCTATTAAAGTGAGATTATTAACGAAAATGGGATGGGGACAAAAGGACGATTTACTCTAATGCATACGTCATGAGCATGACCATGTTACATAAGGCAGCAGGTGGTCAGTAATGTCGTGACAACGACATGAAGGTCAAGACCCCCTGAGAATAGCAATCGCTTTCCCATGACGAATAGGACGTAAATCAAGTTTGGCTCCTTGGTATACTTATGTCTATATCTGTATACCAATGGTCTTACCCTTATGGGAAAGACGCATTGATACAGTGATTTTAACGAATGTATCTTACAGTGTAAACCATAATGATGACCCCTGCATGAGATAGTCGAATGGCAAGATACTTTCAAATCTGATTATTCTGATTATCAGCGTGACGCTGGGCCAGAGCTAATTGCCAAGCTTCAAAGGCTTGACTATGAGCTACTATGGTCTTGAGTGAACATAAGAGGCACACCCGTAATCTGTAATTGAAAGGCTTGACGCCAAAAGCGATTGTGTAATGTACTATCGCCAGGGAGCGAACTCATGCGACAGCAAATATGTAAATCAATATATCAAGTTCAATTATTTTATCTAAACATCTATATTATACACTACGCACAAAAATTAAAGGATGTAAAAAAAGTTCCAAATTTTTGGGGGATTTTCAACATGAGATAACTTGGAGAAAAATGGTTGTACAGAAAATAAAAAAAAGCTAATTGTAGCTCTAGGTGTCTACTTTGCAGATCTGGACTGTAAGATTTTTTAATGCTTGCGGTTTTTCTAGTAATCATCGAAAAACTATAAGGAAAAACAATTTTTCGAAATTTTTGCTCGTCTTTAAAATGGTCTTGTGGGCTTCAAAAATTTTTTTTGTCATGTGACAAAAAGTCACTTTTAGAGAATTTAATCAGCTTTAATTTGAGCCAATGGTGAGCTCTGTACGATGATTTGGTGCAGAGCTCACCATTGGCTCAAATTAAAGCTGATTAAATTCCCTAAAAGAGATTTTTAGTCACATGACAAACAAAAATTTTTTGAAGCCCACAGACCATTTTAAAGACGAGCAAAAATTTCGAAAAATTGTTTTTCCTTAGTTTTTCGATGATTACTAGAAAAACCGCGAGCATTAAAAAATCTTACAGTCCAGATCTGAAAAGTAGACACCTAGAGCTACAATTTCCTTTTTTTTATTTTCTGTACGACCATTTTTCTCCGAGTTATCCCATGTTGAAAATCACCCAAAGATTTGGAACTTTTTTTTATATCCTTTAATTTTTGTGATTAGTGTATATATCAATTTTGAAAAATGTTCAGGATTTTCAAGAATTTTATGAGATTTCATGACATTTTTGGATGCGAACACATCATAATTATTATATACAGTATTTGAAAGTGTTTTTGTAAAGTGAGGTGACGTGTTTTAGTCACATCCTCCTTTTTTTCGACGGTTTTGAGTAAACACAATGAGTGGGTTTCAGAAAGTCAAGAGACTAATTGTGTTACGTGAAATGGACGTTACATATGCGCACTGTTTTGTGGTTACAAGACCGCGGGAATCTTAATTCATCCCAATGTACAATGGAAAGCTCCCGACGAGAAAGGAACACAATAACTAGGAAATGTGAAATATGTAGACTACTAATTATGAATTTCGTAGATAACTTCTTTCGCCTTTCACAATGATACAAAACTGTGTCTGATCAAGTAGATCAGATTCCATAAAATGAGGAATTGTCAAGATGATTCGAGATTCGAAAGTGAAATCCGTTTCCCAATCAAGAACATTTCCTTTTTTTAATGTTCGGCGAGCAAATTCTCCACGCCTTTGTTTAATTTTTATTATGGTTACAATTGCCTTACTGTTTTCTGCAATTGCTTCATTGCAATAAATTTTGAAAAGGCCTTTTTAAATGCACTAATTAACCGTTTTCCGACGTTGTAATTCATAATTTACTATTATTGAAGCCTAGTCAAGCAAAGCGAGCATTTTCTCCATATAAACATAATAACATAACAGCTACCATCTGAGCGATTTGATGTTTGTCGGATTATAAAAATATAAAATCCCGAGAGAAAGTGATCATAATAAAAATCCGTAATAAGTGTATCTGGAAATATATAAAGAGCTGAATTTCATACGTGAGAGAAAGTTCTTTTCGTGTAAATTAAAGATGCCCTTCGATGGACCTAAGTAAATCAATCACCGGTCATTACATTTTTATAATTCTTGAAAATCGTGGACAACCGATGAGTTCTCGATTAGGGAGCTTCAGAGGGCGGAAGCTGAGAAACGGCTCCGGAAATGAGAACTCCTCGGTTCGAGGCAAACTTAGTTTCCCAGCGTCTTGGGATGTAGGTTAAAGGCCATTTTCTTGATTTCGAGCACGTTGAAATCGGCATAATATCCACGCTACAAAAACTTTCAAGCGCATTTGGCGAATCTAGACATAATGACCCATATATGTCTTTCTTTAAGACTTATTGGGCAATTTACGCGTATTCTTACACCCAGGAAGGAAGTGGATAGTGACTCGCTACTATTTATAATTTTGCTCGTTATTTGGTCTGCATTATGCTGAGAAAAGAGACTTTAAACTCATACAAAAAATGCGGCTTATTCCATCGTTAATTTATAAGAAGTACATAAATTAGAAATGTTTTTCAAAATATTTCTAATTTCTAACTTCAAAACAAACAATTCTTCTAAAACTGCACAATTCTACGTCTATAAAGTTTGGACACCCTGGATATTTAGAATTCTATTCGTGCCATAGTACCTATATACATATATAATTCTTCTTGTTCCTTGATCGTCGTTGAAGAAAAGAGAATCCTTTGCAGACCTCACAAAAAATACCCTGTTTCATATGCACGCCACGTTTTCCCAATGTATACAATAGACCCGAAGAAACGATTCAGGATCTCACGATCTGTAGGCTTTGATCAATTTTTGAATACGTTCTTATAATTCTGAGTAGAAATGATCAAATTCAATGGAAAGAATAAAGGAATAGAAAATTGCTTTAACAGTTTTACGTGATTCGCATCGCAAGATTGTTTAAATAATATAAATGAGTTGAAACTGAACATTATTCAAAATGTCTGCATCAGGGTGTCTACTACCGGGAAAAGCCGGGAAAACCGGGAATACGCCTGGAATTTTTTTTTAATCCTGGAATTTTTTTCAAGAACCTACTTTTATAAACTATTTTTGTTTTCTGTCATAGCAAATAATGTCTACCAAAGAAATAAGTTAAGGGCATGTGATACTTTACCATAAAAGAAAATGAGTTATACCAATTATACATTAATAATAATAAATATTTTTAGCTAATATTTTAACTCTTATTTACTAAAAATATTTATTATTATGAATGTATAATTGGTATAACTAATTTGCCTTAATACACTTCAGTTATTGTTTCATATTTTATTTTTATTTTATTTTTATTTTATTTTTAACTATCCAAAGATTTTGAAGGATTATAAATAATTTCCAGGTATTCTTTGAGATTCTCTAGGGTTTTAATGATTTCAAGACATTTTCAATAATTATAAAGGATTTTAAGAGATTTTTAACGAAGATTAGGGAATTCGAAGAATTTGTAAGGAATTCTAAGGAATTTTAAAAGACTTTAAAAAGCTTTTAAAAATTTAAAGAAATTTTGATTTTTCAAAGGGATTTTTTACTGTTCCTCATGGAATCTTAAATGTTTTCATAAGATTTTTTATGAATTTTTAAAGATTTTGTGGAATTTTGAAAAGTTTTCGAAAATATATATCTAAAGATTTTTTACGTATTTCAATAAGGGATTTTAAAGTTTTTTTCGTGGAGTTATAAAGGATTTTAGGAAACTTGTAAGAATTTTAAGAAATTTTAATTATTTTAAAGTGCTTTTAAAGGATTTAAATGTTCCTCATGGAATTTTAAACGATTTCACAAAATTTTTATGATTTATAAAAGATTTTATAGAATTTTAGGGCAAAAGTTTTCAAAAATTGTGAAAGATTTCTACGTATTTTAACGGATTTTAAAGTTTTTCGTGAAATTTTTAAAATGTTTGTAAAATTTGCATGTAATTTTGACATTTTAAAAATTATTTTAAGGAATTTTAATAGTCCTCATACACTGAGAAACATTATGTTAGAAAAATTACTAATATCGATAGCAAGTGGGGGAAAAATCCCAAAATTGGGACATTTTAATACAGAAAATAATAAAGTTTACTATTTCAATAGTAATTTCTACTATTTAAATAGTAATTTTTCCTATTTAAATAGTAAAATTTATTATTTTCTGTATTAAAATGTCTCAATTTTGGGATTTTGCCCCTACTTGCTATCGATATTAGTAATTTTTCTAACACCGAGTTCTCATTGTAGAATTTAAAAAAAAATTGAATCTTGTGGCCACCCTGCCTTAGTTTATTCTTAAAAAGAGTAAAATTATTATATGGATAAATAATATATAATAACCCAGTGGGCAAAAAGACATTGTCATCCTAAAGAGATTCTAAAGACATCCTTAGGACGCCTATGACAGTCCAATTGCTGTCCTAAAGACGTCTCACGTCCAAAAGACATCTTTAAGACATGAGACGTCTTTTTGACATTATTTGGACTGACATGGACGTCCTTAGGATGTAAATGTCTTTTTACCCACTTTCCTGGAAAATCAGGGATTTAGCCTTGAAAACCCGGGAAAACGCCTGGAATTTGAATCGGTTGAGTCAGTAGACACCCTGCTGCATTTATGAGTGAACTCATTATGCATTGAATGAGTGATTAACTTATTGGTTGAAAAGCATTTGAGAAACAGAAATACGATAATAGAAGTGATGTAATGATAGGATATTGATGATAATAATAGGATATTGATGATAATGATAGGATATTGATGATAATGAAAAATGCAAACTGGGGGATTGTTTGAAATTATCACCTAATGCTGTAGAGATACTAACAAGCTAACAGTACTTTTTATTAATTCTGAAGTAATTAGAGCGAATTCAGCAAGTTTTAATAATCGACATGCTCTCATATGTGAGGAGTACACAGTACGTGTCCAGGATCTTTGCTTGGTCGAGGTACCATGTTCACCGAACGATGCAACTATGCTATGGCTATAGGATGGTTCAAGGTCGACCGACAAAGAACAACGAAGAAAGCTATTTATAGTTGTATCCTCTAAGTACACAGGGGCACTAACCATCAGAGTACCAGAAGATGTTAAATATCAACCATAAGAACTAAACCAACAAACTTATGATGACTCTTCAAAACCTGGGAATAGGTAGTTGGTTAAACGAGTTCCGAGGGTGTGGAAACTAATTAGATGGAAGAAGTTAACTTGATCCTTTATTCAACAGTACGTCTTTCAAGAAAAGTTAATTGGTCCCATTAAGTCAGGATGATTAGAAGTTAAGTGATCTCTGGGGATCAGTGCAATTATGTTTCGGTATCAATTTAAATGATCTAGAGACTTCAATGCCTCAGTAGTTAGTGCCTCAGTTAATTAAAACTCTGACAATTTCCAAATAATATTTTGTAAGTATGTACTTGCATATATTTATAATTTGGTAGAAAAAGATTTTGGAAGAAATAACTGTAGAGAAGAGAAAAAGTGGAAGCTGTGCATTTGTAAACTTCACATCCTGTGATCTCCATGTTCTGATTGTGAAGTTGCATGTGAACAGTTTCTTTACAGTCTAATTGTTGCTGGATTGTTGTTCTGAGATTTAATATGATATGATGGAGATTGTCCCATTACAAGCTTGAATCAGGATAAGCGTTGTGACACTGAACCAGAGTCATTAGATTGGAATCTTAACATTAGAGTATCATATAAAAATGTCATGTGCTATTTTTCTATTGGCATTGCAACTATTAACCTTCCCATGCTCAGCATATTTATTACATGCATTTATAAATGCATATATATATAAATATATACAGATGAAAACGATAGCAGATATAAATCCATAAAGAAACCAAATTTATGCTTTTATAATAAAAAAATCTGTGTTGCTTGAGGGGAAACAGCAAATTCACTTATCACCACACCCAAGACTGTAATCTAAAGAATTCAACCACCATAAAAATGAATGTCACACTGTATGAAAATCTGAGTCATGTATGGTATCAGAATTGCAGTAAAACTGGATTTTGTTCAGTCAATTGGAATATGTGCAAAACTGTGGTTTGTCTATTGAAATTTTTCTTCTTGAGTTTAGTGTTAGGCTACAATTTCCAAGTGTGAATAACTAAGTAAGAACATTCTCTGTATTTGAAATTTATACACATTACATTTGTAATGTGATAACAGTCGCGGAATTTGAGGAAAAGTTGAGGAGATTGAGGAATCTCGATTGATTTAATCGAACTTTTAGCGAGTGTGCGAAGTATATTTACGGATCATGCGTGTAAACACCTATTCTTTGGCGCCATGAACGTACTCGAAGAATTCAAAGTGTCCGATACAATGACATGCAACTTATGCAACGCGAAGGGCATTTATTACCACTCGTGTTACGTAATGATACAGAGATCATGATTAGCTATCGAGGAATTTAAATTATAATAGGAATTCAAATTATAATAGGCATTCAAATTATAATAGTTCTTTCTATAAGAAAGAACCGCTGTTTAAGAAAGTTTCAAAAGAAAAGGATGAAAATGCAGTTTCATATGTAAAAATCCATAATATAATTTTCAAACGGAGAAAACATTGTAAATTATAATTTTAGCTCGTTAGTCAAATCAGATCTTCAAGATCACTTAATAACCCTTTTCCCGACTGTATTATATACTTTAGAAACCGCACCTTCCCTATCTAATTTGTGCATGATCACTTCTACAAGTCAAATTCACGCTCATTATCCAAATCGGAAACTATGGTCTTTACAAATTTTCATTGTCCCTAGTCTTTAATGCAATTATGCAATAAAGTTACGTGTAATCATAATATTAACTGCTCAATATCATGCATATGCATAATATCATATTAAGACATAACAATCAAGTACATACTTTCCTTCGGTTTTCATGAGAAAGAAAAGAGGAAATTTCCAGTTATAAATTATTTTTCATTACTGTAATTTACCCTATGGGAAATTCTTGACGCTAGACGCGTTATTTAGAACCAGTAAAGAAGTAGGAAGTTTAGCAATAAAGTTTTGTGGAACCTTTTAAGAGCAGTGTTTAAGACACCAGTAATTTTCGAACGTGTCATTGAAAATCTTTGATTGCCGTAAGTGATTCCTCATTGATATTTGAAAGTTAATAAACTCGAAACAAGTTTTGTTCATATCTTCACCGAGGATCGATTCACCGTTCGAAATAAAGACGCTAGCAGTGGTGAAGACTCCGGAAACTTGGGAGCAATGATCCTACTCACTCATTGTTTTCTTGGACGTAGTTCAAGGCAACCGGTGATCATCCATGGCGCCTCACTCGAAAAGTTCTTCTTAAAATCACTTTCTGTATAAAAAATTGAATCACCATGTGTAACTATAACATAACAGTTCTTCTTCTTTTTCTTTTATCCTTGTGTCGAATTCCTCGACCCTCTCAACAAGTCTGTATCCACCTGTTGTCGGCTCTTTTGGAACTCGATTCCCCTCTCTCTTATTTGACTTTTTTTCGTACTGGTTCCTCTGGAGTATCAATTTACTTCCCGTTTACACAGATTTTGATATGATATGTATCAAATTTTCATATCAATTTTCGATATCAATTTGCGAAAGAAATTATTCTAGCGCGTGCTAAGAAAAATCGTCGACACGGGGTCGACGATCGGCGAAGACGCGTGCACGTAACTTTTTATTTTATTTAATAAGGTGGTCCCGGTGGCCATCGGCAACACGATCTTAGGCTCGACTGCAACCAGTCGTTGGACATCGCCGGCTTCGAACCCCATGGAATCCTGTCTCATGCCGGTACTCCACTCCACTCCACTCCACTTCATTCCATTCCAAGTCTCCACTCCCACCCCATGAGATTCTCTCGTCAGTCGCGTCTCTGGGCTTGAGTTGGGTTAGGCAACGATCATTTCTACCTGTGCAGGAGTCTTGTATATGCGTACGGTACTCACATTCGTAGAAATGTGCGTGCATGCATGTCTACCGGTATATATGATAGTGCATGCATGCACGCACTGAAAATACGTTCTGCTGACTTCAATCGGCCCTAAACTGCCTCAGATTTCCCGTTTTGCACGAAACCAGTCAGTGGATGAGGAAACGGGTTGAGAAATAGAAATCTCTTCCTCAAAATGTTGTATCTTTTCTCCTGAAGAGAGACTGAAGACCAAAATACATGATTCATATGAAATCTTTACTCATACTCGAATCAGAGAGGTTTTCTGCTGATTTCCATACTCTGTTCGCCAAAATCGATTGGAAGAGATTGATGATAACATTTAGGGTACCTAATGAATATTTAAATGAATATCATATTTCATTCTCTCTAAAAGTAAATCAATCAAATTCCACTGATTTTCAGTGACTCTTTTCTCACGATTTTAATCAGTGAAAGTTCACTGAGAATCAGTCAAAAGTCACTGAAATTTTCAGTCATCTTCACTAAACTACTAAAAATTTCAGTGACTTTTCACTGATTTCCAGTAGATTTTTCACTGATTAAAATCGAGAGAAAAGAGTCACTGGAAATCAATGGAATTTGACTGGTAATCAGTTAAATTTCACTCATTCAAGGTTAGAGAGTTGTGACATTGAACTGAAGTTTCAGACATCTCTTTGGGACGATTTTTTGTCTTCAATTTTTTATCTTGTAAATATTAAAGATCATATTTGTATCGACAACCTAATTGGGTTTTTGGAAATTGTGCGAATTTGAGAACCAGCTTCAAATTATTTTCGTTGGGTGGAATTTGTTGTGATTTTCAGAAATTTTTAAGTATTGTGACATATTTTGCTTGTTCTACATTTTAATCGTTCATTATATATGCTGTCCTTAAGGAATGCAGTATCTAGAAAATTGATCTAGTGATTAGTATCAATATTAATATCATAATCATCTTATACTGTGACGAAGAAGTCGGAAATCGATCATTATCTTCTTATTACAATATTTGTCCTTCATTCCAGTGATACTTCTATATTTCTCATTTCACCTTCATTCTTAATTTTCTCCCTAAGAGATCTTTACTAGTCTCAATCATAAATGTTAAGAACTTTCATTTTCCGACTTTCCCAAACTCAAAGGTATAATTTTTCACATCCTTTACTTCCTTCTTTTAACATTCTTTTAAATTTCTCCAAAAGTGGTACTTCTTTTTACGATTCTGACGATTTTTATACTATTTTTGAAACTTGTCATTTTCTACATGGAATATTTCTTTATTTTACACATTATTTGTTTTTATACCCTTGCAGCATATAATTATGCATGTTAAAAAATGTGATATGTGAACTTTCAGTAATCTTTGTAATTGATCTTAAGTGTTTTTAACCAGTAGTCTTTAAAATTATAGATTTATCCATGAAGATAAAAAACCTCGATAAGTATCTGTTTGCCATATATACGTTAGACTCTGATCATAAAAATAGAAAGTTGATATCGAAGTTATAATATTACTGGAAACAATAAGCGAAATTTGCGCAAAATCTACGCTTCACTGTAAAAAAACTTCAATTACTTTAGTTGAAGTTTTATACAATTACCGGAGCTGAATTAATTTAAAATAAAATATAGTTGATTTTTCAACCAAATACATAGTTGAATATTCAATCAAAAATAGTTGAATTTTCAATATATTTCTAACAATGAA
The DNA here is from genome assembly GCA_900474325.1 of Synergus umbraculus. Taxonomy (NCBI): domain Eukaryota; kingdom Metazoa; phylum Arthropoda; class Insecta; order Hymenoptera; family Cynipidae; genus Synergus; species Synergus umbraculus. The sequence continues at coordinate 78,193 of UCOK01016337.1, forward strand.
TTCCTTTTCAGTCGAATGTATCACTTAATTTCATATTTTATAATTCTCTCACTGAAATTCCCTATTTTCCACCAAAGCAAATACACAGTATTATGGAAATTAATATAATAACTTAGTATTAAATTACTGAAGGTATTTTGAATTTGCGTCTTCTATTTCAAAGTTATTCAGCATTTCTTTAAGAAATATTTTAACTATCAAGGACGTTTAACCTTTAACACCTTGATTTAAATTCTGTTCACTATAGCCTTTCACAACACATTTGTGGAATTCTGGGACATTCACGATGAAAAATTTCGACAACATTCCCAATAATTATTCACTTTATTTTTAAAAGATGGTATCACCAATGCCAAATGTTCTGCGTCAGAAAAAATCTGCTTCTAATCAATGAATTTTCTTTTTCCACTTGGAAAGAGTGACGAAAAAATGTTCAGAGAATAAATTGAAAAGAATTCTTGGGACGAAGGATTTTTTTGCATAAGGTTTTGCCAACCAGTACCTTAACTTATCTTTCTGACTCTTTCATTAGAAAATCGATCTGGAAATCGTTTATCTCTATATCCACTTATTATTTATTGCCCCTCACTTGTTAATGGGAAAAGGAACGCGATCGATTAGAAACCAAATCGTTTTAAATACATTAAAGTTTACAGATACAGAATTGACCAATAAACTATTGCTCTCACAGGATTTTCAAGTTGTCGAGTTTATCTTCTGAACCCATGCGAGTCTGTGGAATTAATCCTTATAAGTTCCACAAAAGAGATGCCGCAATATATATATAAATACAGAGTATATTTGTGTAGAGTATATGTATATGTATCATAGAGAGAAAAGGGAATTTTACAGTATTCGAAGGGTTCAACTTGTGCGGTTTGCATCGCCCTTAAGATTGCAAGCATTCAGCTTCTTTTAGAAAGGGCTAAAAACAAACAAGAGAGGAACTTGTGAGAAGATAAGAATTTTCGACGAATTAATATTAACGAGAGAATTCTAAGAATTAATTTCTAAAACTCCGAGTATGAAATTAGAAGGAAAAAAAGCTCGTCTAAATTATCAAGTAAGATAACATCAAATTAAATAGCTGTCCTAAATAGCTGTGGTACATCTCGAAGAATTCATTTCTTCTTATGATGATGAAAAATACGTTTTATGCGTAGGCATACACACGCATTGAATTCTCCAGAGAATGGTAGTTAGGGGTTTCCCTTGAGGTCATCGCCCACCTGTTGATTTTCTCAATAAACACATAGTCATTCTGAAACTTTACCTTCCCTTTTTAACAACTGTGACGCCTTAATTCTTCAAAAAAAATCTCTCAACTTTGTACTACTCAATAATCAAAGTGTATATACTTCTCATTAAAAAAGAGAATTTATTAAATATGTCTCGAGGAATTCAATATTTTTGTGGGTGGCAGGAATTTTAGCGAGATGATTAATCCAGGACTGACTCACATTTAAAAATATTCTCGAGAATCATAAGTTAGAGTAATCCACATATCTCATTGATGAAGCGTTTTTTGAAATTATTTACAAAATTAAATCATTTTTAACTTTCTTTGAATAAAAGAAAAGATAAATTGCCTTGGGAGAATTGCTCTGGATTTTTCTTATGGATTAGTTCTAGAATTTTGAAGTAGAAAAAGTAAGAATGTATAATATATACGTTATATATACATTGTTATATAATTTAGTATAAAAAAGTGTGTCCTAGTACTCGGCAATTTGAATCCCTGATTTCTTAGTGTACAGTCCCTAGGGACCCAGACAATCCAGTTAAAAGCAATGATCCGTATCTTCAGAATGACCCTGAAGGAACCTGTTCACTCGAATTCCTACTTTAAAGATTTAAACCACTTCTTTGTCGCCCACAGTGTTGGATCCATCAAAGAAATGACTCTTTTCCGCATAGCGGATCGCCCTGAATCAAATATGCTGATCGCCTACTCATCAATCTTTTCAGTTAAATTTTCACTTTTCTTTGTGAAACATTCTTCACATTTCTTATCTATTATCATTTTAATCTAGGAATGTTCACAGGATCCAGAAAACCTCAAAATTAGGATTTTTTTGAATGAAAGAATTCTTATTTTTTAATTCAAAAAGAGCTTTGTTTAATTTAAATAAATCCGTTGCTTTTCCTTTATAAATATACTTAAGGAAAAGCAATGCATTTAAATAGAACTGTTACGCCTTAAGTTTATGATATAATATTTTATAGTGCCAATATATTATATAATTTAGAAACTGGCTCGAGTATATCTTGTAATGGACATTTTCATTTGTTTTAATTATAAATAAGTGGTTTGATAATTTTGTCCTTTTCCTATCAAGACTGCATTATACTATATCTATAAATAAATAAATAAAAGTAACAATTGCTTCACAGATGGTAAAACAAACTGCTTATCTTTGATTCAAACATTAAAGTGTGGGAAATGCATTAAGAAGTGATAGTATTTCATTGATATGCAAATATTCATGAATTTACTTCTTCATGTTTCTCGGACAAATTAGCTCACCTGTACGCGTTTCTCTATAAGCTGGATATTTCGCCCTTCACTATATTTCACTTTTATTACTTCTTTTTGTCTTTCAATCGCTAAGTGATATAATTAATTAATTACTGACCTGGGTTGATCATAAAGTATAAAATTCAAATTGTGTACAAAAATTGTTCTAATTAAAAAAAGTGTTAAGTTATCCTTTTATTTATGTTTCAGTTTGAGTCCTGGAACTCCCGATTGCGTTCACACATGTCTACTTCATCAAAAACTTCAGGTATTTTTATTATGAAAATCTGCTTAGAAAAATAAATTTTCATACTAATTTAAGAATTATTTAATTCATTAATTTTAATAATTGTATATTTTCTGTCTTTTATAGATGATAAACCACTGCATCCAGTTGAGAATAGCTAGAGAAGAAGCGGTAAATCAAATGGAATTTAAAGAAATAGAAACAGGTATAAAATAATTTTTATTTTCTTTAAATTTATATTGGTTCTAATCTCACCAGGAATCCCTAAAGAAGTTTACTTTTTAAGACTGAGGCAAATCAGTTTCTAATGCTTAAATTCTTTAAGAACGAATTACCATCATCTTACAATAAATTGAGTTCTAAGTAGAAGAACTAAGTAGTTCTGGGAAAGCTTCTTTAAATACTTTATCTGCAGTTAAGAAAAAATTAATTGGTTGTGAAAGAAAATCTTCACTGTAAGATGCAAATTTTATTGAATCAGTAGTTTATTTTATTTTCAGTCTGATTAATAGACTTCGACAATTATTTCTAATTGCTGGACGATCGACATGATTACCGAGAAAGAAATTTCTCTAAACACTCGATGTAAAACGTAATTAACTTAAATTAACTTTTCCCAGCATCACACAGCTTTTACGCAAGAGTCCCCATCACCAACTCTCATGTGAACTAAATGACAATAGGGATACCACCTAAAGCAAACAGCCTTTCTGTTTTTATTGTTTTTACACCCACCTTGACACGTAGGTTTGCTTTCACCACCGATTTAATGAACTGCCATTCATAAATTTCCATACGTAAAGAAAATTATAATTAATAATAGTGTCATTATGTAATTGAATTGAAGGAATAATTTTCTGCAGTTTTATTGATTTGGAATGCATTGGAATTTTATTTTTTAAAGTCTTGTATGCTGGGCATTGAAATACTGAATATATTTCTCTTTTATTTATCTATTTTGCCTATTTTTAATTGAAGATTCCGAAGAGGACGAATTCTACGAATGTTCGAGTGAGGAACCAGTTCCTGGTGAAGAGGACGAGACTCAACAAAAAAGCAACAAAGGAAAACATTTGTTATGGAATAGACCAGTGGGGAGATTAGCAAAGCATCCCACTTTTCGATTAGTGCAGACTGGAGATCCTTTATACCTGCCAGTGACTCAAGATCCAGTTTTAAAAACTGAAGATCAATTGGAAGAGGATGCCCAAGTCATGATGGAACTAGGGACAGATAAACAAGGAACAGAAATGCGAGCGAGACTGATGAGCGCCTCCTTGCTTTCTGACATGGAGTCCTTCAAAGTAATTCTTTTTTATTAAATTAATTTAACAAATAGTTTATAATTACAGTCAAGGACTTTTTAAGGGTGTTGGAGCAAAGTTCTAATCTAAAAATTCGATTTCTTCATTTTACTCAACAAATATTAAATATGAAATTTTTTCCTTCTGTATAATAATTCAATTTTTAACTAGAATTATGTGTACAGAGCGAGAAAATATCTAGTTCAAATATTTTTTACGTAAAATGAAAATATTCAATTTTAAAGTTAGATTTTGAATTCTTCATTTTATGCAAAAAGTATCGAAATTAATTATTTTTTCGCTCTGTATGCAGCCTTATATTTGAATAAAAATCAGCGCTACAGAGCGCAAACATATTTATCAATAATTTTCGTTGAGTAAAATGGAGAATGGAATTTTGAGCTTAACACTTGGGTCGAACGCCCTTAATCTTTAATAACCCTCTTAAAATATTCAGCATTAAGTTTTTAATTATTCAAATCGAAAAAAAACTAGAAAAATTAACAACTTGTCTCGTCAGTTAGCGGGATTACTAGTTTTCTTTTTTTTTTTTTTTTTTAATTTAATTAACTGCAAATCCGGTTTCAGTCGTCTCTTGAAATTAAAATTAGTTTATGTTGTCAATATGGAAATTAAAATCAGATTATAATATAAAAAATCTTCTGTGAATCAAAAATGATTGAAAAAATGTTTTCTAGGCGGCGAATCCAGGAGCAGTGCTTGAAGACTTCATTCGGTGGTATTCGCCACGAGATTGGGTGGAAGAAGACACTATGGATGAATGGGGTCAACCAAAAGGTACGCAATAATTTATTAATTTTGTAATGTCAGACAAAATATCCCATTATATTACAGAATGAGAAGAATCGTACATGCAGAACTAGGTATTGAGAAACATAGAATAGTTTCCTTTGGATGAAATGTCTCGTAATTGAAGGTTTTTGATTTAGTAGTGAAGTAAGTTTTCTTGCAAAATATGTAATTTTACTTACTTCACCACTGAACGCGAATTAGACTTTTATTGACACACCCACATTGTAGAAGTGTTTATTTAAACTACAACTCTAATTTGTATCTGCTTCAAATTTAGATGTAAAATTTCAATGATCAATACTAGTTTTGAAAGTTTTAATTAAAAATATTTAACATTCCAGGACATCTTTCTCAGCGAATGATGCTACCGGATAATGCTTGGACAACAACCTGGGAGTCAGCACAACCTGTCCCAGCTTATCGTCAAAAGCGATTATTCGATGACACGCGAGAAGCAGAGAAAGCTCTACACTATTTAAGTTCAAAGCGAATCGGTCAAGTAGCGCAACTTCTACTACCGGTTCTTGTTCATGCTGCTCTTGTCACTCTCAGCGAGCAGAAAGTGGAAGCTCGTCCAAATATACAAAATGTAGTTCAAAATATACACAATAAATTGCAACACGCGAGTAAACCAGTTCAACAAAAAATGAACCTCTATGAGGTGAGTTTTAATATGAATTTTTAAATATATATAATATATAAGTCTTTTATGTTGTAATTTTAAATTTACCACTTTACAATTTGAATTATCCTTTGCCTAAATTTCAATTCGCAAAAATGAGAATGATTTGATTTTCTGATTGTTGCTTTATTTTTCTTATTAGGATATTGTGCGAGAAATTGAAACTGAGGAAAGCTTGATCGAGCAAGTGAAATCTTTACAACATAAATTTGGCGAAAACTGCGACTCGAAGGAAATTGTTTCACTTGTTGTCCAACTAATGACAGGCAAAGAAGTTCCTGTGCCCGGCGGTTCGAAAGGAAATATCGGTTTACAGATTATAAAATTATTTAATGACGCACAAAAGGTCAGTATTATCATATTCATAGACTTCTTTCGTTTTTTTTTTTTTTTTGTAAAGGACCGGTTAGTGCATTTAGCAGGTTTTGTATTGTAAAATCTACTTGAATATTAAGAATTTACAGTCTTTATGTAAACTTGAATAACTTTGTACGGTAAGTTAAATAATTATAAACTCTTTTTTCCTATCATCAATTTTAAAATTATTTCATTTTTGCTGACACTCTACTAAACACCAAAATTTAAAGTTAAATTGATTTAGATGAATTTTTTTCTAGGTTTCTTCTGGGTCTTCGAATGCCGAAGAAGTAGATGCAACTGGAGATGGAAAACATCAATCTCTTCCAAAGCCTTCGAACAAAGAATTCGTATTAAGAAATGTTTTTCCTACACCTTCACCGACATGCACTTCAGTACCTCATCGATTATATGTTTGTATTGAACGCGATAGTATCCGATTATGTGGAGCTTTCTCAGAGGACACAATATTTCTGTGATTTAAACCCGATTCATATCTCAATTTCATCCGAAAGCAATCGATTTTTCGAAAGTAAGTATCACTTTCTTAGTCCCCAAACAAATTATCTTTCTAGATATTCAAAATTATAGAATTATTCATATCCGGAAAATGAAAAAGACTTTGAAAGAATAATTATAATTAATATAGTATATTTTTATCTCAAATTTATTTCTTAATAAATTATTTAACATGCGGTGGAGGTTTTGCAAATAGAAAAAAATAGCTTTTAAAACTAGTGACGGATGGTACTTTTTTATATTGTGCAATGTTTAATGAAATTATAGAAGCATGCTAAAGTCAAAAGTAGAGAGAAATGATTACTACCCGTTCTTATTTCTTAAATAAGGTATAGAAATCTTCAATTTGGGAGCAATAAATTTTTCGAGTTTTGGTTATTGCTTATGATAGTCAATTTTTCTACGAAAAATCATTGTACATTGTTATAATTTTAATTATTTCAAAGCACTTTTTATAATTAATTGTACAAAATATATTAATATCTTCTGTTAGTAAATCCTAGGAAACTATAAAAAGCGGTCTTAGGTATTTTAGAATAAATATTTTCTTTAGAGATCTGGTAGTTTTATTAAATATTACTTTTCATGACAATTTCTTAAAATACATCAAAAAATGTTCTATTATTGTTCGATATTTTACAATAAGTAGAAGCCTTCAGTCGTGGAGGAGAAATATATTTTTCTCGAGTTTCCGTTTGGCGAATAGAACATTTTTTACTACATCGTCAAATTCTTCAATTGCCAATTGAGCATGAAAACGTAAAACAGAATCGTCATCGTTGTCCCTTAAATGTTTAAGTCCTCGATATAAAACTACGAGATCACTTCCTAAACTTGTTAACATTTCTTTTCCAAGTCCTTGAAGCAACAATGTTGCTACTAGAACTCCCGCTCTTCTACACTGATATTCCTTATCGGTTTTTATTATACTTCCGATACAGTAAAGAACCTGAAACAGAATGAGTATCAAGTTTTATTAATATGAAATATTAATTCTACTATTAATTTTATTTTTTAACATAAGTAGACTTTTGTACCTCTGTGATAAGATTTCCGAGCCGAAAACCAAGTACTTTGCATAGTTCCCCGAGACAAGAGAGACTTGAAGATCGTACGAGGGGATCCGCATCTCTCGTTCCACACAAGAAGGCATTTATTAAGAGAGATTTGTACTTCGGTGCCATCTCACCTAAGAAATTGTAAGTAAACAAGAAATTAATTGGAAAATAAACAGAATTTAATCTGTTTTAGAGTTTTAAAAAATAATTTTTTTACCTAAGGACCTTGTAGTTTTCACCAATATTTCTCCAAGTTTCACTCTCGTTTCAGTTGTGATTTCACGAGAACCTGTTCTCTGAGGCATGTCTATAAATTCTTGAACGAGAATCTCTATGACTTTTTGTGGGAAGTGCATAGCTAAAGCACAAAGTCCATTTACTGCTGCTAAATAAATAAAGGAATCTTCATGCCTGAGATTTTCCTGTAAGTTAAAAATGTTATGTTCTATTTAGATAAATATAATCAATTATTATACAGGTCATTACAAAGATTAAACTATACTCACTTGGAATAGATAAATAAGGATATCTCGTTTAGCAATAACATCAGGATTTGATGCCTCTAGTAATTTTATCAACGAAATAAGTCCATGTGCGCGAACTGGAAGCAGTGGATCTCCAAGATCTTTTAGAGCCTTATCAAAATCACTCTCTCGTTTTGAATCCACTGATAAGTCGTAAAATCTTTGAGGGATAGAGTGGGTCTTGACAAGATTGATAATCTCATTTACTAGACTAATTACATGTTCTGGTATGGCACCGGAACTTTTCTCTTTTCCTAAAAATGTACTGAACTCTTCAAAAGCTTCCCAATCTAGTAGTTTTCCTTTGTCGGTTAGTATTACCTTCAGCAACATTAAACTAACATACAAAATGTCAAAAGCATCATCTTCATCATTTTCAACCCCTTTTGCTCTTTTTGACCGTGTCTCTTCGAAAAGAGATTTCACAAATGACAGAAGTGGTTTAGGATTTTTGATCTGAGCAACTTGAACAAGTTTGGTACTTGATAGTCTGGATAAAAGTTTAACAGCTGCTAATTGCTTTCCCACTCTTTCCATAGTATCGATCTCATTTTCTAAAACTTTATCTTTCTTGTCTGGAATGTTTATAAATATCGAGAGGGACTTTAATAAATAATTGAATAAAGAAGAGGAAAGAGTTTCATCAGATTCAACCAAATCGAATAGACAATCTGCAAGTTCTTCGTGATTCAAATCCACATTCTTTCCAGTAATTTTGAAACCACCTGATGGTCCAAACTCAAAAGATAATCTATTCCCAAAATGTTGTGTGGTTTCTGAATCTAAGATTTCGTGATCTAGAAAAGCTGAAAATGTGATTTCTCTATTGGTTTCATCTGAAAGAATTTTTAGTAATAATTGCTTAACGTTTCCACGATAAGCAGAAATACTTTTAGAAGCTTTTAAGTACAAATGGAATAACGGAATAGATATCTCCAATAGAAGATTATCAGGCAAATTCTTGAATTCAGCTTCGGTATTTAGAAAACACTTTGAAAGTATTTCTATACAATTTGACAATTCCTCTTCTGTTTTTAATACTGATTCTTCATAGTTTGAATCTATCAGTAATGGTTCTGCAATCACATGGAATATTTTCCTGGTGCAAACCTCTCGATTGAATTGATAGAGAGACGAGATACAAGAATTTGCAATTGTTGTGCCATATTTCAATGTTTTGGATGTTAAAATTTCCAGCAGCTGGAAGGAAATTATAGTTTAAGTATACTTTTAAGAAATTAATTGTAATCACATGACTAACAAATTTTACGAAGATTTACCTGTGAGCAAACTGAATCGTAATATTCTTCGGAATTACTGCTATGTGGAGCGGAAATTAACCTCGCCACGACATCCAATTTTTCCCAGCTAAATCCAGATTCACAAGTATCTTCGCAAACTGCTTGAATTAATGAAATTACTCCATTTGGTTGAACAATTCCATTAATTAAAAGTTTTCTCAACTGTATTCTTAACCACCTTGGTGATTTTTGAGCGCCATTTAAAATCATAAGTTCTTTCATTACAATGTTTTGTGGACATTCTTTGATCAATTTTAGTAATTTAGAGTGGAACTCTTTCTGATCTGTTGTTAGCTTGGAGTATAATTCATTAGTTATTTTAAATTCTGATTTTTCTTCTGAAATGTTGAGATTATCAGCAGGTTCTGGCTTTTTTAAAGGAGCAAAAGATAATTGCAACAATCCTGCTAATAGTAATCCAAGATGAGGATGTAATACAAGTCGAAGAGATAAATTATTGAAACAATCAAAAAATACCCGAGACGTGTCGGATAATCTCTCGTATTTCTGAAAAAAAGAACCAATCATCATTTTTAAAACACTTTTCAGAAGATCTATAAAAGATTTTTAAAAAGAATTTCAGTTATACCTGCATGATTGTCAAATGTTCTTGACCAAATTGAGGAAATTGTGAATGGAGAGTTAAATTTTTCATTCCTATTCCATTTAATAAACATGGAGTAATTCCAATCGCTGCGGCGATGCCAAATGCTTTTTTAATAGTCTGATATTGACTCACGTTCAGTAAATTTTCCTCAATTCCTAGATCTCTTTTTTCTAAGTCTTTCAATATGAATAAGATTGTATAAAGATATTCCTGCCTGAAGTAACATTTTTATTATTTGAAGTGTTTAATTCTGACGGAATTTTAATTTGTAAACGTAAGTACATAATTTGTCGATATAAAATATTTTAACTTACGATATTTTAATATCTTCATTTACTTCTTTCATTTCAGCTTTGATGCTAGCTTGAGCATTTTCTGACAAAAGAGATACTGCCTGCTCCAGTAGTTTCCCTGGATTCTCTTCTTTATCTTGATCTGCATTTTCTAGAAATGAAGAGTTTTTATTTTATTTATAAATTGAGAATTTTCTTATATATTATGTTTAGTAATTAAAACGACTTATACTTTTGCCTGAACTTGTTAGTACTTCAAGTACTTTGATAAAATCCATTTCCAACATGATAGTTGATTACAAAATCGTTTTTTGAAAACAATCACCACTAGAAATATTAGAAAAACGTAGAGACTCTTTTGTTCATGCTATGGACCTATAAAAAAAACAGAGTATAAGAATAACATAACAATAACATTGTATTTCATTTGTATTCATGTTGTATTTCCTCTATGAGGAAGTAAAAGCTGGTAAAAGTATATGTAATTTAATTTAAAAACTTACGTTTTACACTTTTCACTGTACATTGACGTATTGTATTCACAATTTTTTACAATTTTGACAGGAACCTTGTTTATTACATATTTTTATGTAATGTATTTACAAACATTTACAAGTGTGGCATCATGGATTGGCATCAGCTTGGCATCGGCTTGGCATGGCTTGGCAATTTGGCATCAGCTCAAACGGGGCAACCTGCGCCCATGGCATTGACTTTGGCTCAAAATTTCGACCAATTGTAGAATATCTCTAGGGGTAAGCCAAAGCCATGTGCGCACAAGTTGCCCCGTTTGAGAGCACTGGTATAAATATGCTAGAGATATTCTCCCACTGGTCAAGATTTTAAGCGCACAATTAAAAATCCACTGATGGATCAGTCTCAAAATCCAATTAAATTAATTAGAATTGATTTCATTTGATTTTGAATTGCGCGCTAAAAATTTTAACCAATGGGAGAATATCTCTAGCGGTAAGCCAAAGTCATGTACGCGCAGGTTGCTCTATTTTTGAGTGTGACGTCAGACGTGACGTCACAGTCTTCGAAACTTGGAGCCACCTAGCGGACTGTCCTAGAACTAAAATACTCAGTGTTGCCAATTGCCAAATTTTATAGCGAAAAAACTTTTGGAGCATGTTGAATCGTGAACTGTAAAGACGTGAATGTGGAATAATTTAATTAATTACGTTAGATTACGTTTTCAGAAAAAATGTCAATTTTAACAACGAACATCCAAGCTGCAGGAAAATTATGGCTAAATGGAATAGCTAAACTGGTAATTATACAATTTTGAATCTTTTTCCGAACAACTAAATACAAAATTTCACATATTTGTAGGTTATAACTTCAAGAGGCATTTCTCGTGCTCCAAGTCTTATGCAAATCCAGTCCGAATTTGCAAAACTGACAAAAACCGACTCGCCAAGTGGACAAACACCTGTTGAGGGCAAAAGCTACATAAATAAAGACCGGTCTGTGAAAATTCCTGTCGAAACGAGCATAAAATACGTGGAGAGCGAAGGTTAGTTTTGGTATACAATTTTATTTTTGGTTAGGTTTAAAATTTAAAGGGCTTTCTTATTAAACAACATGAAATTCATGAAATGAACCCCCCAAGTAAATTTTGTTTAATTGAGTCCTGTAGTGATCTTTTGTTGGTATTCGTTGGCCAAATTTTGAAGTTTATTGGTCAAAATTGAAAAATTTCTCAAGTTTTAAAATTTTGAGTACTACCGTAATGAAATTTTTTATAAGATAAAAAATATAACTCAATTTTGTCCAACAAATACCAAAAAAACTAGTTTTTATTTTATTTATTTCTGATAATACGCAAAATGTCCTGGTTTTTACGAAACCAATATAATAGCAAATATTACCAATATTTACTTGAACCTGCTTGAACTACCATGTTTACTGCTTGGGTTAACCAGATGATAACCAAAAAAAAAAGATCGTGTTTCGATATTTTATATAGTTTTGGTGCCAACATTTAATTTAAATTTCTAGCCTACAAAACAACCTACGGAGAAAATCCGGTCTGGAAACTGTACAGGAGGAACTTCAAAGGACAATTTGCGCCAAGGAAAACCAGAAAGACGTGTATTGTGAGTGATCGACTGTTTTTGTTTTATTTTAGAGATTCATATTTCGTAATGCAAGAAGTTTTATTAACAAAACTGTTATTTACAGAGATCCGGAGTTGTTAGTACCGGAAATCCTTGTCCGATTTGTCGGGACGAATATCTTGTTCTGGATCATAGAAATACTAAACTATTGAACCAATTCCTTTCTCCATTTAACGGAGAAACGTTAAGCTATAGGTAAGTATTTTTGGTTTATTAAGGTATTTAATTTTTCATACACTTTCAATTTATTATTATATCAAAAATTTTATTTTAATTACAGAGTTACCAACATTTGTCAGAAACAACACAAAAACCTCCTAGTGGCAATAGAAAGAGCGAAAAACTACGGCACAATAACATTCGACCCACCCCATCGAACGTACAAATATTCGCACTGGTACAAACCTGCAAAAAAAGAACTTCAGAATGAAATGACTTCGCCTCCAGTAGAAAATTAAATTTTCGAAACAAAAATAATTACCAATGGAGGGTACATTTGTAATCGTAGGAGGAGGAATATCCGGTGTTACATGTGCTGAAAGTATTGCTTTTCTTGCACCAGAAGAAAAAGTCATCCTCATCACTGCAAGTTCTTTCATAAAATCAATTACGAATGTCGTACCTTTGGGAAAAATGCTCTTCCAATTCGACGTCGAAGAACGCGACACATTAGTTGTATCTCAAGATCATTCTTCTATATCGGTTGTTCAGGATCTTGTCTCAGAAGTGAACTCCAAAGAAAAATTTATTAAAACGGAAGGAGGAAGAGTAATTAAATACCAAAAACTCTGTATTTGTACTGGAGCAAGGCCGAAAATAATTGCAGAAAACAATCCGTATGTGATAGGAATCAGAGACACTGAATCTGTTACCAATTTTTTACAGAAAGTTAAAGGTGCAAAAAAAGTTTTGGTAGTAGGAAATGGCGGAATCGCAACTGAGATTGTCTACAAAATTCGAGGAATCGATGTCGTTTGGGTAATTAAAGATAAACACATTTCCGCGACTTTCGTCGATCCGGGTGCTGCTGAATTTTTCCTGGAGAAACTGCAAAATAAGGATAAAAGTAACGACGAGAAACCAACTCTCGAGAAAAACAAGTGTTTTAAAAGGACAAGATATTCCGTCTCAAGTGAGAAATCTGCAAAAGGTGGCCCTGCTCTTGGTCCAGACTGGCATAATTTTAAACTGAAAGATTTTCCAGCTTTGCCAGCTGAAGTGAAGCTTGAATATCAATGTGAAGTTTCCAGCGTCTGGAGCGAATCTAAAGATCCAGAAGAAAAGGAAAAATGGCCTGTTTACGCCGAATTAACAAATGGCAAAATAATAGGATGTGATCTTATAATTTCAGCCACTGGCGTGACACCGAATACAGATTTAGTGGGTTTAGAAGATTTGAAAAAGGGAGAAGATGGAGGATATCTAGTCGATTGGAAAATGGAGACATCACAGAAAGATATTTTTGCAGCAGGCGATGTTTGTTCTGCAGGTTGGGATTTAGCACCTCAGTGGTTTCAGATGAGACTCTGGACGCAGGCCCATCAAATGGGCCAGTATGCTGCGAAGGCGATGTTTTCACTTTTGCGAAAAGAAGAATTTTATCAGGATTTCTGCTTTGAGTTATTTACGCATGTTACAAAGTTCTTTGATTATAAGGTTGTACTTCTTGGAGTTTATAATGGGCAGAAGTTGAGCCAGGATTACGAGATTTTATTGAGGATGACTAAAGGTGAGGAGTATGTGAAATTGATTTTGAAGGATGGCAAAATGCAGGGTGCAGTGCTTATTGGTGAGACGGATTTGGAAGAAATGTGTGAAAATCTGATTCTTAATCAACTGGATTTAAGTATTTATGGAACGGATTTACTCAATCCGGATATCGATATTGAGGATTACTTTGATTAGGATTTACTGATACATCAGTCGAATTTTGCTAGCACTTATCGTGTGGATCCAAATAAAAAACTTTCATGTAAGATTTTACAATTTTTTATTTCCACTTAAAAATATAGGTACAAAATCATAACATATTTAGCTTTCATATAAACAATTCGTTGAATAATCATTTTGTAATGAGGAATTTAAATAGGTACTCAAGTTTAAAAAATTTGGTCCTGATAGTGTCATCATGTCTGATTTATCTTATTCCTTATTCATCAACGGATTTGGCCACTTTGTCTATAAATGTTGCAAGCTTCACATCCCTTTTAGATAAACCATTAACGTCATGAGAATTCAGAGTAATATTAACTTTATTGTAAACATTGAACCATTCGGGGTGGTGGTCCATTTTCTCTGCTTGCATTGCAACTCTGGTCATGAATCCAAAGGCCTGTACAGAAATTTTTGAAGTTGGAAAAAGATTCAAAATTTAAAATAATAGATTTGTTTATTATGTTGTCACTTTTAACTTATAGTTATTAATTTCTTTTTTTGTACCTGGTTAAAATTTTTGAAGACAAATTCTTTGTATATGGCATCCTTTGCTGTTTGAACTGTCCAGCCAGACGAAAGCAGAGGAGCCAGTTCAGTTTTTCTTTCTTCTTCAGTAAGCTTCGGCTGTAGAAGAATTCATGGTAATCAAATTATTTAAATATTTGTTTGAGTCCAGATTACCAAGTAAAAAAATGGCTGTAATCTAGAGTTTATTTGCAGGTGTATAACTTATTTCTGTCTTGCTGTGCATGGACCATTATCTTCAGAGGATGCCAGCAGGAAATAGATTTAAATTTGCTACAATAGTGTTCGAAAGGTCTTTAATATCCGAAGCTATTACAAAGCAAAATGAGCAAGAATCTACTTTCGAGAAAAAAGATAATGAAAGGGCAGATCAAATTGTTCGACAAGGTTTTCTAACGAAGGTTCCTTCAAGTATAACTTCTAATTGAAATATAGTCAAGGTGACTCAGGTAAAAGTTGAAGAATAGAATTGAGGAAATTTTAATCTTAAAGAAGCAAGAATTAAAAAAGGGAAATTCAAACTTAAACAATGTTAGTTAAAAATGATAATTTCTTATTTTATTTTTTTTGTATTATTCCATTAATTGAGAAGCTTTTGTACATTTTTAATATGAAAGGATTCAAAGAATCCTTTCATATAAAGTTAAAATTACATATCTTCTGCTTTCTTTACTGCATTAATCTCTGTTTACCGAATTTTGGTTCTACTTAAATTTCTTATCAGAAAAGTCTTCATGGGTCATTTGTCTTGTTTCAAAAGGCAATTGATAATTGTAGATTTCTTCATAGAAAACTTATTGTAATTTTAAAATAAAATCGAAAGGAACAACCTGCTATTCATTTTTGCAGGTATAAATACATCGATTTATACATTTAAACTTACATATTTTATAAAAACTCAGTATAAACTGAGTGAAAGTGAAATTCAAGGTTTAGATATTAAAGCTGTTAAGACTAAGGATACGCCCAATTCTATTCAAATATAATGATAAATTTATATAAATTTTTATTATTTTTTAGTTAAATAATTTCAAAAATGAAATAGGTAGTTTTTACACATTTTTTTTAATGAACCGGTTAAAAGGTATAAAATTAATTTTTTGTTATAAACTATGGATATTCTATGAGTATAGTATTTTGTATAAAAGTTGATTTTTGAAATATCGATTTTATGAGAAAATTAACGAAATCTGAAGGATGCACTCACCATTTTCTTTTTTGTTACAGCAACAGATGCTCTTCTCACATCGACTTCTCTCAAAATGCGCGATTGACTTGCTACTACTCCCCCTCTTATCAATCCTCTTAGTATGGTTGTCATATCTGTGTTAGAGATTCAGACCTTGAACTGAGCATGTGTAGAAGTATAGTATCTAAGCGAAAGTTACAAGGGAGTTATGAAATATTAAAAAAAAAACGAAAAAAAAAACAGAAAAAAAGATAAAGAATTTTCTATTTGCATACGTAAAATATAATTAATACTAATCATTTTGAGATTTTTGGAACTTGTTGACAAAAAAATTCAGGATTATATATACATTATTAATTTTTTGGGTAGAATTTTTTGAAATTGTAAATTTAGTAATAATTCGTAATGAAGAAAGTATTATAAAATTTATGAAATTCAA
Source organism: Synergus umbraculus (assembly GCA_900474325.1). Classification (NCBI taxonomy): domain Eukaryota; kingdom Metazoa; phylum Arthropoda; class Insecta; order Hymenoptera; family Cynipidae; genus Synergus; species Synergus umbraculus. Next base: position 94,627 of record UCOK01016337.1, read on the forward strand.
AGGGTTTAAATTATGAAAGCACTCTAATTTCGTATTTTTTTAAATTTAAAAAGGAAATTCATCTAAGTTAAAATTTCTATTAAAAAGCATCTAATTATGGAACGTTTTTTTTAAATAATGCAGGTTTAGACTTTGAAAAAGAAATATTTCAATTGCCTTTAAAGTTTTTAAAATTAAAATTACTGTCTATAAAAAAAGCTTATATAGAAAGTAATTTGAATTTCCCGCAATTCGAACGTAACGAGCGCCATCTACAGCATGACTCAATCACCGGGTTCACGCAAATATCTCCTTCTCCAGGGAAAACGAATAACAATCAGAATTTAAACAGCAAATCTTATGAAATCTGATTCCTAGTTGACAAACCTCTTCTTCCAATTAATTTAAGAATTTTATACGTTAATTAATCCAGGATAATCAGCAGACAGAAAATTGACGTTGACGTTCTGAAGTTGGTCACGTGACGCAAAAGGGCAAACATTTTCGACCAATCATGAATTTACTATACTAATTAGTACGAGATTTAAATTCTTTAACAATTTTCCGTGATCGAAGAAAAATCTAGTCTAAAAACTCGATCTTTCTAAAAAAATTGAAAAAAAAAACAGTGAGAAACCTTTTCTGAGAGGTTATTTTCAAGAAAAGGCAGGATGTGCGATATGGATTTATCATCTTGGTTTGGAAAGTGGGTCAGAAAGTGAGTGCGCATGTGTGCTCACTTATCGATTGGTTTAGTTATGTCCTCGACAGGCGGACAAGCTCGACAGTGGTTGGCACGTTAACGCGATCATAAAATCGTCTTCGCAATCCTCGGTATTTTGTGGTGTGGCCTCGCGGCAGACGAAAAATGAGGATAAAAATTAAAAAAATCCTGTAGTCGCGCTAATCGCGAAACGGCCATTTTCATTTTCGTTTGCTGGTATCGGCGGTATCGGCACAGCACGAATAGAACCGAGGAGGATACGGCGGAAGGTGGTGGCAATTCGACGTCGCCTGCGGGACGCAGTGATACGAATAGTTGTTTTTGCCTAGTGCGTGAGTGATCGCTAATTAGCGAATATAGTTTAAAAATGGCAGGAAACGTTGGAATGGAGCAGTTAATCCCGATAGTGAACAAACTCCAGGATGCCTTCACGCAACTCGGAGTTACGATGCAGCTGGACCTTCCGCAGATTGCGGTCGTGGGAGGCCAGAGTGCGGGCAAAAGCTCGGTCCTCGAAAATTTCGTTGGAAAGTGAGTAATTTTTTAAAAATTGAATGAAAGTAGTTGATCTTAATTCTTGATGAATCGCAAAATGAAAGACAGCTCCAGCGCCTCCTACTGTAAAGGATTCGACAGAGTCGTGGAGAGACATCCTCGAGAAGGGGCGGTTTCGGCCTCTGCTTAAGACTTTTCTAGGTTATTCTGTTTGTGTAAAAGAGTTTTAGCAAGTTTAGCCCTGAAGACGACGCCCTAAGTCTACAAAGTCTATTTCGCTAACCGCGCAACGATCTTTTAGAACGCACGCATCACAGCCGGACAGACGGACATTCGAAGGTTCGAAGGCCGTGCCAGAAAAATTGTTTTATTGTTTGCAGGTCGATGATTATGATAATAATGATGATGATGGTGATCGTGATGAGTCAACACCCACTCGTGGGCTGTCAAACGATCAACTCTGACACGCTGTGTCGTCTCGTCACGCTTTCAGCTTTCGTGTTATTCTTATTCAATCTTGCAAAATTTACCCTTCTGTTTTGGAAGAAGGCACTTGTTGTCTTCTTAAATGAGGATTTTAGGTGGAAAGACATGTTCTAAAGAGTAATTTAGTCAAGATTGTATTTAAACGTTCTTTGGTGACTATTTGTGTTTGGGTCCTTTTATGTGAGGTCAGTAATTGGGTCAACTGCCTTATAACATTATTTTTACATTCTGGTCACATAGTGTCTCACTTTGCGTTATTATTTTCTTTCTGAGAAGAAAATAGTTGAATCTGACTCCACTCTTTGGAACACTTTATATTAAATTCAATTGATTGACGATTTAATTAATAAATATATTCTATTGTTGAATTTTTTATTCATTAAAAGTCGCTTATCAATAATAGTTTTCAATTATTTTTTCATTTTTTAGGAAGTGTTCTTAATTAAGGTTAATTAATTAATCAATTACTTATTTATCGTACATTTGAAGGTCAACTGTAAATAAGCTTCCTTCTGACTTCAAGACACTATTGATTTTGTGGAGGCGTTCATTTTTCCCGCTTGTGGGAAATCTGGTCGCTCAAATTTATGAATTATTGACCCAGTAGTTATAATTTTCCTCATTTGGTAAAGCTTAATCTTTCCATAAAAACTTTACTTAATTGAGAAAGGTGCAACTACTTCCGTTCATGATTTATTACTGATAACAATAATAAATCAACCTTATAGTGATGGAAGTATAATGATAAATGAAGGACCTTATGATGAATTGTAATTGATTAAAAAATCAATCTTTTATTAATGCATCTTTAATGATTTATTTATTAACTATTTTTTATTACAAATTCATGAAGACTTTCATTCCTCGGTGGAAGTGCTTTATAAATGATTCGCTTTCAATTCCTTTTGGTTTCTAATTAACTCATGAGAGAAAACTATTTCTACCTTTACGATTCGTAAAAATTTGTATCAAACAGTACACTTTCTGTTGATAAAAGTACTCAGATACTTAATTTTAGGAAAATATTTTTCTTTTAGAGAAAATTGAAAATAAAATAAACTGTATCCACATGATTTTTTCAGAAATGCTTTGTTTGTAGAATTTTATTGTAGAATCCTATTTATTAAAGTGCAGACAATGAGTAACATCATCATGCATTAATATTAGCATATAACTTCATGTCTGAAGAATGCACGTAATTGAAGGGCTTCCTGCAAGTTGCAGACGTGCATCTTGTTCCCTCTAATTTAATATAAAAATTTTCTTTCAATATTCTTAATGTTTTTAATTTAGTATTCATATTTTTTTATGTATTTATTATCTTCTTCCATTATGCAATTATTTGATTAGATATTTTTTAATTTTACGAGTTGAAGTAGCTCGACTATAATAAGATTTATTGTTATTTAATTTGATTTAAAAACATAAATTTTTTAAACGGTATACACTAAACGTTCCGTAAATATACAAGATGTACCACTTGAAGCGTTACGGCAGTAAACGAGAGTTAATAAGGGACTTTAATAATTTTTATGTAACTCCGTTGAACAATGGGTGATAACAAGTGCCTTCTACCTAATCACTTATCTATTCGAGAATTTGTCTCATAAAATGTTTTTGCAGTTTTGCTGCACTTCAACCTTATGTTTAATAGATATTAAAGTTGTTCTTTTTTTCAGGGACTTTTTGCCGAGAGGATCTGGAATTGTGACAAGAAGACCTCTTATTTTACAATTGATAAATTGTCAAGCTGGTGAGTAATTTTAATACATAATCTTATAAAAATTTAAGGAATATTGATCTTGTATCTTATCGTCAGATATTTGAAAACAATGATAACCAAAATGGATGGAATATTTTAGATTTTTTAAACAAAAATTCAATTGAAATAACTTATATTTATCATTCATAGGAAATTACATGTCACGTACGGTTTAAAGGCTTTATCTTAAAAGTCTTTATCTAGAAAGGCTTTATCTATACTACAAAATATAGATATAGTTATTATATTTTATACGAGAATTACTCATTAGGTGCTAGAAATAATAATAAAAATATTTTATTGTCATCAGATATCTCAGTATTTAGAAAATGTATTTCTATAAATTAAACTAGCAATGACTCACGTGGGAATTATCTACTCCCAATTATATTATCACAAGAGGACCTTCTCAGACACAGCTCAATCAAAATAAACAAAGACTTTATTTACCTAATTTGTTTTCGTCTAACTCTTGGCAGGTCTTTTCCTAAATCGACATCATTAATTTGTTGCCTAGGGGGACGCTTAAATACGCAGTATATATATATATATATAATATGAAGTTACATTAATAGCAATTGTGGAACTTTTTTTAAAGTCCAGTATTCTAGTATTCTTGTGTTGGTCGGACTTATACAGAATTTTCAAAATTTGATTCAGTAAAGAAGTGACATATTAAGGTATATAAGGAATTTTTAATTCTCCACAGGATAGAAATCAAATCAAAATTTCTTGCCCTTAAAGTGGCTCAGGTTAATGGGTTAAATGGGAACCAGTTAAATCGTTGTTTAGCAACTAGTTTTTCCTGGAATCCCACCAAGTGCATCAGGTAAGTGACACGATGTTGCGCCATTGAAGCACTAACACGATGCATAATGAACACTGTTAACCCATTGACCTGTCAGCGAATCAAATATTTTATCATCGTACTGCACTTGCTATTGCTGTTATTAACCCATGCCCTTCAATTTCGCGAGGAATTTATTTCCTGCGTATTCGAAAATGATGGTAACACATGCGATTTTAAAAAAATGACTTTCTACTTTATAGAGTTATACTTTTTAGGAATTCAATTAGAAATTAAAGTTGTCGGTGTACAATGTATATGTAATTATTTAGTAGTATCCAATTGGATTTTCAAACAAATTTTTCAGTTTAGATTGAGCTTCCAAAAATTATGTCTTTTACGCACGCATAAGTAGTGCGTAAAGTAATTTGTTTGAATCAATGTATACCTTCTCCACTGACGGTCGTTGAAGTTATCAAGCTTCCTGTGAGTTTTACATGATAATAAGTAGGAAATTGAGTGCAATGACACCACGATTGGAATAGAAATATTGCTTCAGGATATAAACTCTTATTTTAAATTAATATGATCGGCTGGCTAACTAGTTCAGGATCAAGATTCGATTCTTATTGAGTAAATAAGCAGGTTGAAATTTAAAAACCCATTTTTGGAAAAGTAGAAAATTTTTAAATAAAAGGGTTAACAGAAAAAATTTCCAATAATTCGTGTAGAAATTACTATTGTTTAATGTTTCTTTTTCTCTTTTTTCAGAATATGCTGAATTTCTGCATTGTAAAGGAAAGAAATTCGCCGATTTCGATGAAGTCCGCAGAGAGATCGAAACTGAAACGGACAGAATTACTGGCGGTAACAAAGGAATTTCTAATATACCCATTAACTTGAGAGTATATTCTCCTAATGGTAAGACTTAAAATTAATTGAATTCGTTTCTCTTTATAGAAAGACAGATTTGAAAATCATTAATCGTATATTTTTAACTTCTAGTCCTCAACTTGACCCTTATTGACTTGCCTGGTCTGACAAAAGTGCCAATCGGAGATCAACCGGTGGATATTGAAGCACAAATCAAAGGAATGATCTTTCAGTTTATCAAGCGTGATAACTGTCTTATATTAGCCGTTACACCAGCCAATACAGATTTAGCAAACAGTGATGCCCTTAAACTTGCCAAGGAGGTTGATCCACAAGGTGAAGACAGTTTTTTAGAAGCTTTCGTTTCATACTTTGAATTCAAGAGATTATTTATTTTAGTTTCTTTCGGTGTGAAATGAATTTGACTGAAATTTTTAGTATAAAAAACGTTATTATTACACAATGTATTTAACTTTCAGGTGTGCGTACAATCGGTGTCATCACTAAGCTCGATCTTATGGATGATGGAACCGATGCGCGGGATATTCTGGAAAATAAATTACTTCCTTTGCGCAGAGGATACATAGGAGTAGTAAATAGAAGTCAAAAGGACATTGAAGGTCGCAAGGATATAAAAGCTGCTTTGGCAGCTGAACGCAAGTTCTTCCTTAGGTGAGGACAATTTTTTCGGATCTTATGAAATCTTTTTTGTGAATTTCTAATCCAAGTTACAGTTTAATAACTCTATATTTTATTCTTTTCAGTCATCCTTCATATCGACATTTAGCAGACAGATTAGGAACTCCATATTTGCAACGAGTTCTTAATCAACAATTAACGAATCACATCAGAGACACGCTGCCTGCTTTGCGAGACAGATTGCAAAAGCAGATGCTTACATTGGAAAAAGATGTGGAACAGTACAAACACTTTAGGCCAGATGATCCTTCTATCAAGACAAAGGCTATGCTGCAGTAAGTTGGATTTTATTCATCAATATTAGAGGCAATAAATATCTGTCCCACGTTTGATTCATGTCTCATGTATCATTGATACCTATTCAGTGATTCCACTGAATTTATAAACTTAATGTCACTATATTTTCGTTTTTTAAATTTCTTCTTTATGGGTGGAGGGTCCTGAGATTTTAGACAATTTTTTCTTTTGTTTTTCAGATGTATTCAATTCTTACTGTAGGTACTCTGCACTCCTTACAGAATTTTATGACTAATTGCGTGAACCCTGCATGTTGAGTTCAATTAGCGGAGAAAATTTCCAAATGAATATTTGTGTGGGTTTTCTTAACAGCGATTATTTTCCTTTATTAACGCAATTTTTAAATCAAAATTCAAAATTCGAGTGTGTCTAACAAAAAGTTTGCTTTAAATATCAGTTTTTTGTCAAATATTTAGTCATATTAAGTTAAACCCTTCAATTAGAAGCTACATTCAAGTAATTTAGACTTTTATTTATTTTCAAAGGACTAATAGTGCATCGATTTATTCAATCCAAGGCTCTCTACTCATAATATTTCAAATAATTCCAGCATATTTAAAAAATAATTATTCCTTTTTCAAGGATGATACAACAGCTGCAGTCAGATTTCGAAAGAACTATCGAGGGTTCCGGATCAGCGCAGATTAACACCATGGAACTTAGTGGAGGAGCGAAAATCAATCGATTATTCCACGAACGTTTCCCATTCGAGATCGTCAAGATGGAATTCGATGAGAAGGAACTCCGGCGAGAAATCGCTTTCGCTATTAGAAATATCCATGGTATCCGAGTTGGTCTCTTCACTCCCGATATGGCCTTCGAAGCTATAGTCAAGAAGCAAATAAACAGGCTCAAGGAGCCTAGTCTTAAATGTGTGGACCTAGTCGTACAGGAACTAAGCAATGTTGTACGCATATGTACAGATAGGGTGAGTTTTCTTCGAAATTATCTATCTCTTTTTTTCAATTCTAGTAAAATCAATATAAAATCTTCTTCTCAACAATATCTTTTCAATTTTCAGATGGCACGCTATCCTAGATTAAGGGAAGAGACAGAGAGAATCATAACAACGTATGTAAGACAACGTGAACAAATGTGTAAGGAACAGCTTGTTCTTCTAGTTGATTGTGAGCTCGCTTACATGAATACAAATCACGAAGACTTCATTGGATTCGCCAAGTAAGTGAAATTTCAGTCAATACCGTCAAGTTCAATGAGCCCCTTACACCAATTTCCATACGATCGCGCAATATTATTTTAGCAAGCACTCCTTTAGGCGCACTGACTAAATAAAAAAGTTACTTTAATAACGGAGAAAAAAAAGTTTAATTCTCAGGGAAAATATTGACGTTTACTGATTGAACAAAATGGGACCTTGTTATATTTGCTAGGCAGCTTAGTGAAGCAAATCTAGACCATCTGTCGTCATTGAATCAAGGTGTAAAGTTATCACTGCACATTTTAGTTTCCGACTAGATTTCACCCCGTAAGTTTTCAGCACCTACACGATGCACTGCATGGTCGTATTGTTTCACAATTTTCTGCAATCACCTCTAAGTCGAAAGGGAATCAAATCATAATTATTTTGCTATTGTGGGGAAATCATCTTATGTCTTTAAAAGAATCGCTACTCATCCCCCGTTTTTTGCTTATCTTAGGCACAATTTTGTGACACAGACTCCTAATAATTTCTGAGCCAGTGCATGTCCCGTGCAGGTTAACATTTTTTGGTAATCTTGGGCTTTGTTGCTTTTTCTCATTTTCTTTCTCTAGTTAATCCAAGATGTAACGGCACATTTCCTTGTTGATTAAACTTCTCAATCACGATTTTGTACGACATGTACAACTAAACCGTATGACATTGTGCATACAACGAATCAATTAATATTGATATAGAAATAGAAATTTACATATATCTCCTGTTTTGTACATAATCTCACATTCTGTAACTCATTCTCCTGTAATTTTGCAAAACTTCATTCACTATATTTTATCATAGTTTTCTGAAAGATCAGCTTTAGGCAACTAGGTAATAAAGCATACATAGAGTCTAAGCAAATATATTTTAATCCAAGTATTTTAGGGAAATTTATTTATTAATTTGTATATCGACTGTGCTTTATCAACTGGTTGCATTGAAGTTTTCCAATTCTATTAGCGAATTCAGCTCTTTTTAAAATTTTTTTCAAAAATAAAATAATATATATTATTTAATATTTTAAATGATTAGGAAGATTTTTTACAATGCCTTGCAGCATACAATGTTGAATTCGCTTTTAAGTTAGGAGAATAGATTTACATTGATTTTTGTAATATATATCAATGGGCAAAACGTAATACGATTATCATTTTTCGGAAATTTAAATTTGTTTTGAAAAACGTCAAAGATTTCCTTCATTGTGCTTAATAGTTACGCCTTGCCCAGAGGATCTTATCATATCTTATTTCCGACGTATGTTCTTACGTGCATTGACTGTATTTCACGTTACAAATAAAACCAATTATTTAATTACACCGGCAGCGCGGCAGCCAGTATCTATAATTCAAGGTAAGACAATCAACACGCAATCAAGAAACTCCACCACATTCTATTTTTCCTCCTTTCTGCTCTTTCTTCATTCTACTTTAGTCTGGTTAAACAATTTTTATCTCCTTCCACTTGCTTTTCAAAGCTAATTTGTTTATGTTTCACTTTAACCTTTTGTGGTGTTCTGCAAATCTTTTATCTAAGCGACACTTAAAATTTTTGTACTAAAATTAATTTAAAATAGAATATTTTTATAAAACTTTTACAAAATTTGTTAAAAGATACCTTTTTCTGCATTTGATAGTTCTGAATTGTTGAGTAATTAAATATAAACAATACTGAAAACATTTATAATAAGTTCAATTTTTTTTTAATCTTTTAAGAATAAGAGAAAGGGAATCATCTCTTTTTTTTTGTAAAATCGTATGTGCACTATGTCAACGGAAAATTAAAAAATTTCAGTTGTTCGCTCTGTTTTTGATGCACGAATGTTTTTGCACGCCGGCTGGTTACGTTTCAATTTAAATTATTGCATGAGCCAACATTTTTTAAAATTACTTTCCGTACAAATTAGCATTATCTTCAACATTTTTATTTTACCAATATTTGCATGTCTGTTTCTTCTTCCCTGTCTGCATGATCGGTAAAAAAATAGGGTTTCAATGTATTCGAGCACCTTATATCTGCCTTATAGATTTTCAAACCTTTTTCTTTTACTTTAGGCAAAATACATTCATCGAAATCTCTGATTTTTTTAAATTAAAGAAATTAGTTTATAAAGGTTCAATTTTGCAAATTTTCTAGTTTAGGCTTTTAATAATATTAATCTGTAAACATTAATTATTATTATTAATATTATTTTTAATTTAAAATCATTTTTATAAGTGCTCTTCTACTTCGAAGCATTGTGATAAAAAGAAATCCTTTCCAAAAATAAAAATACAATTTTACTTTAATTATCGCTTATAAAGAGGTGAAATTTCATTTCATTTTGAATCACTGCAATGATTTTATCACTGTTGGCATTTAGCACAAGACGCTTTCTAAAATAAAAAAGAGGGGTGGCCCTAAAAATTAAATTTTTTATTTTACCAAGACTTATTTATATTTTGCCTTACAATTTTGTTTCCATTTATAAAAAAAAAATTTTTTTTTTGGATGAGATATGATAATTACAACAAAATGGTCAGGCAAAATAAAAAATTACTGTAAAAGTCAGGAACTTTGAAAATACGATTTTGTGGTCACTCTAAATTGTCTTTACAGTACTAAATCACAAATTTATACTCTAATGCAATCTTTAAATATCGAGCAATCTCTGTTTTTAATGCACCTTTAAAATTATAGAGTCAGACAAAAATGTTTGAAGAGAAAAGTTTGTTGTGTGTGATTTTCTTGATCGAAATTAGGCGTGCGTTGTAGCGCTTGCATTCAAACTTTCATAATTTAATACTTATTCTGTTGCAGTGCTCAGCAGACTTCTGAAAATTCAGTAAAAAGTGGACGTCATACACTGGGAAATCAAGTCATTCGGAAAGGATACATGTGCATACACAATTTAGGTATCATGAAAGGTGGATCCCGAGATTACTGGTTCGTTTTAACGTCTGAGAGCATCTCCTGGTTCAAAGATGAGGAGGTAATTATTGAGATAAATTTTTTGTGAAGTTTTAAGTTCAAGTTTTGTAAAATTGAAAATTTTCATAATAACGTCTGTGATTCTAGGAACGAGAAAAGAAGTACATGCTGCCATTGGATGGTCTAAAACTTCGCGATTTGGAACAAGGATTTATGTCCCGTAGACACTTGTTTGCGCTTTTCAATCCTGAGGGCAGGAATGTCTATAAGGATTATAAACAACTTGAATTGAGTTGTGAGACTCAGGATGATGTTGACTCCTGGAAAGCTTCGTTCCTCAGAGCTGGTGTTTATCCTGAAAAGCAGACAGAACAAGCGAACGGCGAAGGAGAAGTTAGTGCAATATTTGTAATCATTTTCCTAGTTCAAGAAATAAGGTCCGTCACCGGAACGCGAAATAATTTCAATTTACATTTTTATTTAAACAGGAACTTTATGAGAATTTATGAAGTTTGCAAAGTAATATTTTTTTCTGAGAAAAATAATTTCGTTTTCTTCCGAGGCAAAATCAAACGTCAAGAAAATTCGGTGACTGTTCCTGATTAAAACTAAAAATCTTAAATCTCTCTTTAGCTATCGATTCATTAATAATAGCTCGCAAAGAATGCTATGGTTTAGTGTTTATTTAACTATATATTGATTTAGTCCCTTATATGTTTTTCACCTCTTTCGTTTTATTTTAGGATAAGGATAAGCGGGTGAGTTAGGAATCGGGATTTTAAGCGAGTTTATGATTTTTATTAACCAAGCGTTGTTTGATCTAACGAGTTTCAATTACAAAATTGCGCATTTCCTTGTAACAAATGCATTAGGATAAAGTAAATCAATCACGCTTTTTTGTGTGATTGCTTCCAGCTTTTTATTGGTAGAATTGATATTTATTTCTTTTTATGATAGAGTTTAACGAAATATTTATCTTTCTTTGTAACTCGATTCATCTGAAGGAAGGATATGAGGTTGGTACTGTTGGGATTAGTTTTGTAACACCTGGTGACCACAGTTTATAAATCTTAGAAATGCAAATTTTAGTTCTGAAGAAAATGAAATCTGAGATTTTGTGACCACCATGTTCACGATTTTACAAAACACCTCAAACATTACACAAGACACCTTTTTATTGCTTGGTAAAAACACACCAGCAAATAGCACTGAAAATATTCACGGCCACTTACGATTTTAGATATTTAGTCTCATAAAGACAGTACATTTAAATTATCCCACATGAATACCAACCCTAAAAATTATTCACATTCAAGTTCTCCGCTTCGAAATATTTTTTGGTTCTTAAAATTTTGTTTAGTTCAATACTCCTTTGTTAAATTATTATTACAATTTATATTGATGGGTACATATCTCGAAATTTTGATACTATATATTGAATATTAATTACACAATTGCAATTTAACCCATTAACGTACAGCCAGACACATTTTGTACACCTCTCTTCCCGCGCTCACAGCTATTGCATTTCGAGCAAAAAAAAATCTAAAAAAAATATATATACTTATAGTTTGAAGTGTGCTATTTCCGGTGGTATCACTCAAATTATCGAAAAAATTTCTTTTTGTTGGAAAAATACAGATTGAAACAAAAAAAAAACATGATTTTCCAAGTAATTTTTTTTTTAAATAGAGTTTTCAAAGATTTACAGTCTTGGAATCATCTTGGAACCGGTCTAGATCGTTGACGCGATGTCTGAACTTAAAGAATATGAGGTTGTGAAGTCATTTTGAACAATTAGAAACGTCAAAATGGCGCCCGAATTGCAAAATTTTTGCCGAAAATTCATGAATTTTTTTCTCAGAAACGAAGCACTTTACAAAAAAATTACAAAGAACAAAAAGTGCTTAGAATTGGCCATAGAATACACCTGAATTTTTCCAAAACGATTCGAGTGAAAAAAAATTTGCAATTTGCAAAACGAAAAAATCACTCGAATTGTTTTGGAAAAATTCGGGTGTATTCTTTGGCCAATTCTAAGCACTTTTTGTTCTTTGTAATTTTTTTGTAAA
>UCOK01016338.1:0-24205 GCA_900474325.1 Synergus umbraculus
TCTATGTCCTCGAAGCCGTTTATTTTCCTCCAATTAGCGGGAACTGGCTTCGGGACATACGGTGCGTCGACGTATTTCGTTTTTCTCGACATGTCGTAGTTTTGTTAATTTTAAACACTGGTTAAGATTTAATTTGGAAAGAGGAAGGAAAAGGAAAGGGCGCAATTCGGAAAAAAATTTGCGAACTCACCAATAAAACACTTCCAACTCCTTTACAAAATTCCACCACTGAAGACTTGCACGGAAAAATGCCTATCACTTTACTGAGAGAAACACGCTTTCACTGCAAGGGATCGAACGGAAATGACTACCTGCTCTCGCGCGTCCCTTGACTCAGACGTTCAGCACCGCTACTGCGTTGAAAGAGGGGGAAGCAAGTACACTCGACCTTCACAATTGGCGCGCAATTTAAAATGCTAAAAATTTGGTTGTTATTGCGAAGGCCTGCGGCTTGGATTTCGTTGTTCTTGTGAAGGTCGAGTGAAGTGGGAATTAAATCAGCGCAAGCGTAAAGAGGCCTACGTAACTTTTGTCAGAAGCGCTCATAGCTGTGTATTTTATCAGAATAAAACGTTTCTGCTATGTTATGTTAACTTTACTAATTTCTTTATAAAGAAAATGCGATTGTGTACAATTAATGTTTTAATTAATTTCCTGTACCTATTTCTCTACAAGGAACTATAAAGGTGCAGTCACATGTCGGCGTAAAACCGAAACTAATGAGAGTGAAAGAGATAAACAGATCTTCATCAGGGTGGCACACGTAATATACCTTAAGTAAATTACATGAGGTTTTTGACGTAATTTACATACGTAATTTACGTCTCTAGTTTTTTAAATGTAATTCACGTTTTCAAGATGGCGACTGCGCTTCATATTTAGAAAGTAAACATAACCTAATTCTTGAATAATTGAGGTTATGTTATGCTCTTTTCCCCCCAAACTCCTTTTAAATCCACCATTTTATACATTTAGTACATTTTTTACGTATAATACGTAAAATACGTATTATACATATAAAAGTCCGAGTTACGCGTAACCGTGCAACCCTGATGATCCCCGTATCGCTATTTTCTACCTATGTTAACTTTTAAATCTTCTACTTTATTGTAAAATTATGGTATTGTTACTGGTAATTAATAATTAAGAATTAATAAACAAACTTGTGAAAACATCACCTTCAACAAAAAAAAATTAATAACTTTGCAAAAATGATCAGGAGCTGCTCGTTTTTCGGGAATCGGATTATTTTTGATATTAGACAAATAACTGAAGAAATATCAGCTACTGAAAATTTGTTGCCCCTTTAAATAAAAAATTATTAATCATTCTTTTTCCGTACCTAATATTAACTGAAATGTTTGTTTGAAAATGAAGATAATTAATTACAATTTTTGAAGAGAAGACACATTCGATTTTACAATAATAAACAATTTGAATTAGATGTCGAAGTAAGTGACAAAGTGACGAGTATAAATATTTTATAAAATTGTATTCGAGAATAAATATTATATAATTAGTTTTGAAAATTCTTTATTCTTGATTTACGATACATATAATTAAATTCTATTTGTCAAAAAATATTAACTAAATCATTTCACATATACAAATATTGAAAATTTTACATTGAACATTCAATTTCAGCCTTTTAGCTCTAGGTTAAAGATAAATATTTATTGTAATAAAAAGCATTAATTACAATTCCTTTAAATTCGTTTGAATATTATTTCGCAGATTCTTTTAAATTATTTAAAATTTCCTTGAACTCTTTTGAATTTATTTGAATTCCCAGAAATGGAATTTGGAAATTATTTTTTGTATCTTCAATTATAGGTTCTCAATAGCATTGAATCTTTGAAAAGTATTACATTCTCTGAAATTAATTCAATCAGGATCTCGTACGCAGAAAATTCCATTATCATCAAATTAGACTTTGCACAGTGTAATCAAAACTCGTATTGAGCTTTACTTTATACAATGAAAGCCCCAAAAGTTAGATAAGGGATGGAGTACTGAACGAAGAGCTTAGGGTGAGGTAGGCACTCCAGTGAATTTAACTCATTACTAGCACGTTCGAGCTTCAGGCCTCTTTGATGACGAAACCTACTTGAGGATTAGTCTAATAGAGTGGCCCTCCGGATATTTCCTGGCCCATCCTTGCTTTGACACGTTCGAAATTTCATAACACAGTCTTTGATAATAATCAAACCACAATTCATTGATGATATCAATATTTTCGACAATAATAATCGTTCTTAAGCTAAAAACATAAAGTTGCCAGCAGAAGGAAAGGAGATGACAGTTTAAAATTGATAATTTAGAAAAAGTTTGTAAGACGTGATATTTACAACGCCTACTGATTAAATATACTAAATGAAATCTTCTAATCGCACTTACTATTCACACTTTGTAACGACAACTACTAATTATACCAAGAAACCGTACCAACAATTTTAGTCAAACTTTCTGACTATACCAACTAATGACACCTACTAACGCGAAACCTACTAACCACAGCGACATATTTATCACATCTATAAACCATACTTCTATAAACCACACATACTAACAACACATACTAATCAAATCTACTAACCATGCCTATTAATCTTATCTACTGGTCACACTTACTAAAAATATTTATTAAACATGCGTACACCTTACAAACCACTTCTATCATAGATACACGTCTATTCACTTATCCGTTTATAAAAACTCCAAATATATTTATTACAACTACCACCTACTTCTACTATTCACACCCATTAGCCTCTCCCTTCGTCTACGTTTAGCAATCCTTTTTAATATTATTAGCCTTTTCTTATGTCAACTACTTACGTTGTTATCAAAAGACATTCAAACACCTAACAACAACACTAAGGTGTTGGTTCTGAAGTAACAATTTATTTTTGGTATTATTTGATATCAATCCTTGTTCAGGATTTGACCGTTAGGGATGAGAGGGAAGCAGAACGAAGTCTGAGAGGGAGTGAGGAAAGGAATAGGAAAGAGGGGGGGGGGGGGGTTAGGAAGTATCTTTGAGTAAAGACTCACCAATTTTGTAGAGATTAAGAATCGTTTATTAGAATACAGATTTAAACAAACGAAGACGCCAGAGGTTCGCGTCGCTTAACAAACTAGGAAGTGTGAGTAAAAATTCTAAGGCGGTGTGGATGGTTGTGGACCTGGTAGGTCAGATAGCCCTAAGTCCCTAAAAGTTGAATGGTTGTGCGGAAAAGGAAAAGGAGAGGGGGGTAACGATGCGCCGGAACTAATTGGTATGCCACTAGCCCGGACTTTCCAGCGGTGCCGAGAGGTTTCCCTACTCAGGTGATGCACCTAGAGGTATGCCTCTAGGCGAGTGCCGGAGACTAATTGGTATGCCACTAGTCCGGACTTTCCCGCGTTGCCGAAAGGTTTCCCAACTCAGATGATGCACCTAGAGGTATGCCTCTAGGCGAGTGCTGGGTCCTATTGGTATGCCACAGGTCAGCTTGTTCGAGAGGTGGTTGCCACCCCCAAACGATCTGACGATTTCGCGTCGTGCAGGCCCTTTTATACTCTTGGGGTCTAAAGGGTTTGTGTGGTGAGGGAAGAACCCTTTTGGTGGGAGATGCGTGGAAGACGCTTTCACGGTATCCGCGCCTCTCTGAGTCCCCGGGAGATGCGCGGGAAACGCTTTCGCGGTATCCGCGCCTCTCTGAGTCCCCTCACGCGGTTTTAGTAGAAATGATCTTCGTCGCGCTGTCTGAGTATTTTGAGGCGAAGGTCATTTCTACTTATTTCTTAGATTATTTTATTTTATTCTATTTCTTATTTTCTAACTTATATTTATTTACATTTATTTCCGAGATAGCAATGTCGTTTTTAGGGTTTTGCGCCTGGGCGTATATCATATTTTAAGTGTTTGAACGTCTTTTGATCTTTGTAATCATGCCCATTAGACGATGTTTGGTACACGAACTAGTATCATTAAAGGAAAATCCTCTTGTAAGGACTCTATCCTCACTCCACCCTAAATACTCAGAGTATCAGCCATTGCAGGTCAACCTTTTAAGTCTAGTTGCACTACGCTCAGTGCTCAGTTCAATCGGGCATTCAATCAATAATTATAATTTCAAACATCTTAAACGT
The DNA here is from genome assembly GCA_900474325.1 of Synergus umbraculus. Lineage (NCBI taxonomy): Eukaryota > Metazoa > Arthropoda > Insecta > Hymenoptera > Cynipidae > Synergus > Synergus umbraculus. The sequence continues at coordinate 4,135 of UCOK01016338.1, forward strand.
CATCATTATGGTGTATGATTTTCATAAAAATAGGTGCTTTTATGATCATAAAAATTCAAAATAAATGTTAATTAATAACATGCGCTTCCTATAATTACCATTTATTACACTTGTCATTCTTGATTGACATTTCTCTGCCGAGAGTTGTCTATGGTCAAGTGCTCCTGACATAGCCAACTCTAAGCCGAAGAAATTATAATATTGATAGGTGCTCCTTTAATTGTAATTTCGTGCATACTAAATGTCGTCTTAACGATGTACAACTGTGCAGTATTCATAATCGATAGACGCTCTTATGAGTATGAAAATATAAAGTAAATACTAAAATTAATAGGCGCTCCTCTCCTATAATTACTATTTACCACCAGAGACCGACATTACTGATCTGATTAAAAGTGTATGATTTGTAGAATCAATACTCTCTTATGATTCTCAAAATCTAATACTTTTAATTAATAGGCTCCTATAATTAACATTTCTCACCGTTTTATCGAACCGATTTTTTCAGCTTCCACCAAATCAAAATGTAAAATAAAAGAATTAATTTGCACCCAGTAGGCGCTCTTGTGGTTGCCAATTTAGCCGGCGTAAATAATAACCGACAGACGTTCGTATAATTATTATTTATCTATATTATTTATCTATATTTATCATAGTCAATATATCTATCCTATACTTTATCTTCCTAACAATAACTGACCCTTTCTTTCCGCCTTACCGAATCTACCGTAGAGGGAGAGACATGTAACATCGACAATTGTTTATTGTATTCCGCCAACTCGACTGTGTGTCTAGTCGGTTTATGGAGTTCTAATATTTTATAATCTTTATGTCACGTTCCGTTAGACTATGATTACAGGATCCAGAATATCTGGGATCAAATAATTTTTCCGCTTCCGTTCAAACTCCGATAATTATTTAAACAGTAGACCGCGTTTTCACTACACTCTCACTTCTATTCACCCGATACACTCACAATAGTTTTAATTAGTGTAGTATCTAGAGGTTTCTGCTATCAAATGTCTTATTTCTGAAATCAGCTAGCCCTGTATATTTTAAGTTCAATCTTCTTAGAAACTATTTAGCTTTGAGAGTTGCCGTAAACATAACATCCGCCGAACGACAAACACTGGACACCAACGGAGACGAATTCTCTGCATGGTAACTAAGCGCGATTAATCAGTGTTCGAAAGACGATCATACTGTTAAGACGAAAGACGGAACACTCGAATTATAATTACCTTTCTTTTAAACATAACTGTTCAATAAATACCTTTGTATATTAAGCCCTTTGCATTATTCTAACAACTCCATATTAATCCCTCATTAGGTTCGTAATTTTATAAGAGAAATAAAAATCTTTATTTTTCTTACCAAAATTCAGATCTGCTTTAATCGTCTCTAAAACCTGACCCTGGCTAGGTTTGTACATAACGTCCACTAAGACGTTAGGTAAAGGGGGATTAAAAAATGATCTTACACTCTTGATCAAAAACTATTTTTCATCTATAAAAAATGTAAAAATGCTTCGTCTTTATTTTGTCTAGATTTCGTCTTAAGACTTTTAAGACATTGATATGTGGCTCAGTTCGTGATTCAAGACGAGATCCTTTTCCAGGTCAAAAACCTTTTTATGACCTATTTTTTTCAGTGCTATATTGAATCTTATATTTTTCAAGCTGTAAATGACGGAAGGGAGTAAAAATAGTACAGAATCATTTCAAACTGTAACAATTATGTTTTTGATAACGTCACATATGCGTTCTTCGACAAGTTAATTTTTTTATTTTAAATTCCAAAGCCTACATTAAATCGAAATAATCAGAGATAAAAACAGAATGCAAATAGTTGCATTTAATTTATAAAATCAATTTATTATAATTGAAAGTCAAAATGACCATATGAGAAAAGAATAAGAGATTGGGCCGAGTGAGAGAGAGCACCAGACCATTGAAATCTAAAATCCGTTTATTAAAATTGTAGAAAGAAAGCAAGTGACAAAATTAAAATATTATCGAGAATGAACTATGAAGATACTTCGAGAAGCAATGTATACAATAAACAAAATGAGCAGAGATTATAAATGTCACATTCCAAAATACATGAAAACAATAGATTCACAATAATAATAGAATAGTACAAGCGAGCGACAACAAGGGCTAAACTAACGGTCAAAATTAATCTTCAAATAAGAACATCGATAAAATAAATCCATTCAAACGAGAATATCAGAAAATTATTCAGAGAAATGATTCGGAGTCAAATTTAAAATTATGTAAATAGGCATTCAATAAATTAATGAGACAATAAAGTCAATTTAAAGACCGCAAAGAAAATCGTTAAATAATGAAATACGAGTTCGAATCATATGGAAATAACGAACGAAATAGCGACAATCATATGAACTCGTATACGCCCAAAAAGACTAACGGTAATTGAAAAATATACAATAGACAAGAACCCTAGTCGACGACTTACACATGTGGCTTCGCCGGAGACAGAAAATGCAGATCGAGACAATATCTGGATACCGAATGTTTCTCGGAGACCGGAGCAGTCACATCAAAGAGGTAGTCAAATTATTGAGTCAATTAAAGATGATATTGAGCTCAGACGTTCCATTCCTCGATCCATAATCCGAAATTGAGAAATACAGGTCCACTACTCCGACAGTTTAAACAGAAGCCCAATAGGAAAATCGTTGATAATGGAAATTATGTAACGATTCCTCTTAATATCAGCACAAGCGTAAATCGGAATAAGTAAAATATTATATGTAAAAGACCGTCGCGCTGAAACACACACAATTTCAATCCAATGAGAAACCAATAGTTAAACAAGAGAACTACACAAAATTCACAAGATATAATTATTTTACCTCTTGCCTTCCAGAGAGTTGCCAGAACGTGACGGTCACAATAGATAGGTGTAATCAATAGAAATTAAATTATGATAATGACGACCGGTCCGCTCTGGCAACCTCTTTCCCCCCGTCTCTGCTTATCCCCTCTTTTGCTAATTAATATGTACGACAATTGGTTTCTCATTGGTCTTCATTGACCATTCTCGCATTTCACTTTTAGGCGCTCAAATATAAATCGTATGCCTCAAAACGTTGGAGATTTCTGATCACCTTTGATAGATTGAAATCCGTCGATTGCTTCGCCCAGAGGAAGTCGTTTTTAGTGAACATTCGAGGTGTAACAAACTTTTCATTCAGTTTCAAAATACCATCGACTCTTCAACTCAATAATTTTGAAAACCACTTTTATGATGAAATACTATCTAACTATAAAATATATCTTGTATAAATCAGAACAATTTTTGATTAATTTTTTGTGCTTAATTACATAGTAATTCATTTGCTGTAAGAAGATCCAAGAAAGAGAAGTATTTTTGAGAATTAATAAATTAAAACAGTTTAATTTAAATAAGCTGAATTTATAAAGTATTTATAGTTGTTTCTTTTTAAAATTTTTCTTCCTGGTGCAGCGAGTCGAAATGTTCAATGCTGATATTTACGCAGAGTAACGTACCATGAAACGAAATTTTATTAAACTGCCAACGTAGCCAGCCCTGAATGTAAATAGAAAGCAGCGGTTTCATATCTGGTTTATGTATGTTACGAAAAAATATTACTAGAATAAATGGTTACGTAAATATACTAAATTTTACATTTGACAGCCAAAGATACTGAAAAATCATTTCATTAATTTTATTTTAATTGTCGAAATTTTGAAATTCATTCAAGTTAGCATCTAAAATCAACGAAGAATTTTAAGGTAATTTCAGGAGTTGAATATTTTTGATTTAATTAAACTTTTTTAATACTTTTGAAAGGAAAAAAAAGAATTTCCTATTATTTTTGCCCAACAAACAATAAAAATGAACTATTTTACTGCTTGACCAGTCCTAGTTCCATCTAGTTACATCTTAAATCAAGACCGTTCTTGAGCTTATTATTATTATTTTATTCTTGAGCTTCTTTATGTTTATAAACATAAAACGTGCTCCTATGGTCTTATGAATAATCATTTGTTGAAATTACTTGACCAACGACCATGACTGGCATTAAACGTCTCAAAATGCATGACAGTTCTGATCAATTGCAATCTAGACCTAATTACTGCTTTACGATCAATTCTATAGATCATGATTTAGATCATAAACCGAAGATGAGGTACAAGCTCGCTGGGATGTTGGATTGAATCGTTAAGAGAATCGACTGAAGGTGTAATTGCTTCGACGGAGGCTCTGCTCATATATACACACATATATATATAGATATGGTGTTCCCATGGCATATGGGCATGCCATCACGATTTCAGGCACAATGCAGCATTCTCCTGTGATAGATATACGACTCTAATCCCACTCCTCCTGTTGGCTGCCAGTTATATTACCCCCGACTCCAGCAAGTACAGAAATACCAAGGCAGGGACGCGCGCTTCAATGTACATACATCATTCCGTAAGTCTGGAGCTCACGCACATATGCTCATCGATTCACCCGCATCCACGACCACCCTCGAGTTCATTCATATGTAGATGCTAGAAACGAGATTGCACGTTGTACCGCGACGTGTGTAAAGCGTAGCATTCAATTAAATACGTATAACCTCTGACGAAGACGTTCAGTTGATAGGAGGTAACCCTTTTTGTAAGGGTAAATAAAAATCGTTCATGTAATACATATAATATCCCTGTTGGAAGTATAAAAAGATAGTTTGCGAATAGAAAGATGGAACCTATCTATCTCTCTCAGGTAGCTGATCACCGTGTCCCGTGATATCTATCCCTTTCTATCCCTCTGTATATCCCTGTATATTACCTATCTATTTCTATCTCTCAGTCTATCTCTACGCAGAAAAAATGTTTATTTATTTTTATCCCTAAATCTATCTTCTTTGACGCAAATTGTTATCTCTTTCTATCCCCACAGTCTTTTCTCCCTTATTAACTTATTAATTTTAATGTTTTAAACACGCGTATTAATTTTATAAATACAATATTTTGTACAATAATATTAATCTAATCTTACCACTAACATATATAACACTGAAAAATCTGCATCTATAGGGACGCGAACCCGCGCGCATCGAGACTATAGTCCAGTGCTTAATCCACTGAGCTAATGAAGGAGTTATGTTGTAAAAACCAGTATCACTCATCTAATCTAGCTCTATACCAATATGTTTATAAAACTCTACCTTTTTCAATATTTTTGTCAATCGTCATAATAACTGAACTCTTTCCTTTAATCTCCTCATTTATAACCTAGCCTCTAAATCTAGGACTCTTCTATACTTTTATAATATACTCTTCTCTATCTCATAGATGTATGTTATTTATTTATTTTGGAGTAAATTGGAGGAATATACACTACCCTTTAGAATTTATGGGAACCACCTGTTTTTCGATTATAATTTAAGTTCTCTTAATTACACATCAAAGATTAAATTTTTCTCTTTTAAGTGTAAGTTCAAAACTATCAAGATGATGCTTAAAATTAACCTATTAATCGTTTTGTCTATTTTTTTTAAAGAAATTATTGCCAAAAAAAACGGCAAATATCAACTTTTTAGAAAAATAGCAATAACTTTTGAAATATTGAATATTTCAACTTGGACTCATTTAAAAGGAAAAATTTTTTAATAATCTGACAAACTTATTAATATAATTTAAAAATTATTACCTTACATATTAAAATTTACATTCACTTGATTTTTATTATTATTATGTAATATCTTCTTAAAAAATGAAGCAGTATCTACGTCCTGGGTTAATTTTAAGTGGAATTTTAATAGATTTTAACTTATTGGAAAGAAGAAATGTAATTCTTGATGTAATTAAATTTTAGAGAATTTAAACGATAATTATAATCTTTTTTATAATGAAATATTTGAGCTGAAATAAAATAAAGAAATAGAGATAAGCAAGATGTAGATAAGCTGATGTAGATAAGCAAGAGATAAAAAGGAATAGAAAAGAAGAGATTCAAAGAGATAGAGCAAACTTTTATTGAAAAGGAAATAGAAAGAGATAGACGGGGATAGACAATAGGTTGAAAGTGTTAGAGAAGTGGGTACTGAAAGAGGTAGACGTGGATGCAGATAAGCAATAGATAAAAGGACATAGAAAAGAGGAGATTCAAAAAGATAGGCGTGGATGTGGATTAATATGGAAATAGAAAGAGATAAGCGGGTATAGGCGAAAGGTAGAAGTGGATAAACAATCTTTATCCCTTTCAATCTTAGGAATAGAAAGAAATAGAAAGGGATAGGATTTCTATCTCCTTACTTCCAGCAGGAATGACTTATGACTGGTGACTTGTAGTAAGTTATGACGTATTCCAAAATTTTGAATTTCGACTAATGTCCACCAATACTACAAGGCTATGTAGGTTGCTTTTTGGGAATCGCACAATTTTTTTCTTTGCTTCTGAAATATTAGGAATTATATAATTATGATTTGTATAGTCAAGACATATAATATATAATATTTAGGAATTATATTTAACTATGAAACTATAACCGAACAAAGCTTATGGTCATGTTTAGCATTCCAACATTAACCAAAGTAAGAGGCACGAACGACAGAGCCTCGATAGTCATTCGACTATATACGACCACTACAATTACAGTGCGCACTTGACCGCGCCGACCCTTGACGCTTACGTCGTTTTCGGATAATTAAGCAAATTTACAAACCGAGCAAACGACATACGAATGGAAAATGATAATTACTGGCAGAATTCAGAAACAATATTTAATGTTCTCTCGAGAGACTAAAATTGTCACTTTCTGGTCTAAATCTTTCAGCTAAAATTGCTTAACGAAAGTTTCTTTAAAAATTTTAAACTATAAATGTAGACTCTTTTTTTTTAACTTTTATCAAAGTTGGATACCACTCTTGAAAGTAAATACTCACTTTAGCTAGAGTTCCCTGACCTTTTTCAGCTTCTATCACGTCCTGTGATTTTTCTTACGAGGGACGATCGATCATCTTTCCAGACTTCCACAAACTTTCCTAAACGAAGTAATTGAGCTTGAGATAGACTTGGGTTTTAATGTAGTTCTACAATTCTAGATTTGAAACACTGTGAGGTTCAATTAACAGGAAGATAATCTTTAGGGACGTATGGACTTGTGCACTTATGGCCTATGGATTAATAAAATTTTGAATTTATAAACCAATTAATTTGTAAACTTTTGAACTTTTGGACTTCTTAACTTATGAACATTGAGGCATATGGACTTAAAGATTAGAAACCTGTGAACTTCTTGATTATAGACGCATGGAATTATAAACTTTTGTTTATTTATGGAATAGTAAACTAGTGAACTTAAAAACATAGGCGGAAGACTTGTCAACTTACATACACGGAGAAAAATGGATATTCAAGCTTAATATCTTGGAGACTGAACTATTTGACAGCTATCTAAAGATATTCAGTTTAAGTATCTGGATATTTAGCCTCAATATCTTAGATACTCAAATAGGTGACCAAGTACAATAAAACCTCGCTAAGAGGTAACCCACGGGGGGTTAGAGGTAAGAATACCGAAAAATAGGGGGCCCCCATTCCTGGGTGTCGAGCCCGGAAACTGCACTTGCGTTCGAAATGTGCGTGTATGTTGGCATGAATATAGTCTGTAGTGGAGGAAGCTCCGAGCTCATCAAGGCTATTGGAGCTCTTATTGAGGGAGCTCTTAGCGAAGTTGTACTGTATTTAAGACATTGAGTATGGGTGACCAACTATCTAAGATATTCAACAGGATGAATATCTGGATATTTAGGATGAATATATTTGTAATTCAATTTTTTGACTATCTAGATATTAAGTTTGAATATCCATCTCTTTCTATCTCTCAGTCTATCTCTATACAGAACAAATTTTAATTTCTTTCTATTCCTATGGTTATCTCTCCCCCTTATTAACTAGGATTGACAAGAATAGGCGAAAGATAGGAAGGAATAGTGAAGTGAGGATTGGTAGAGATAAGAGCGATTTTGAGTAACAAAGAAAGAGATAGACTGTGTTAGGCGAGAGATTAATAGAAATAGAGGTGTAGATTAATATAGAGATAGAAAGAGATAGGAGGGTATAAAACGTAGAATAGAATAAGTAATCGTTATCCCTTTCTATCTTAGGGATAGAAAGAGATAGAAAAGGATAGGATTTCCATCTCTTTACTTTTCTAGCAGGGTAAGTCCTTCTCTAGTAAAATGATTTTATCTCTGAACTATTCTAAAGTCAAAATATTGAAGCAATTTATTTCTAAGGATATAAATTATAAAAAATTATTTATTCCAATCCTCTACATCATTTTCACAACAGATATGATTTTTACCTTGGATCCGTTTTTCACCACTGACGTAGTTGCTCGTACATTATTCCTATCGCGTGAGATAAGTTCTTGGTTACTTCTCTCAATACAGATGAAACCATACAAAATATCGTTTCTCTTTCAAAAGCATGTAACTTTCGCATTGCAATTTATTCGCATACAGAGATAGGAAATCGAAATAGACGATGAATCACAGTCAATTATTCACTTGCAAGCGCATGAATCCATTTACTAATAATTTGTTGAAAATTGATGAATTCTTCGAAAACTCAGTTACTTCTTTCCACACATATAACACACTGATATTTTTGGTAAATGGAATACCTGTCAAATCCTTCCAATTTACCTTTTAGTTAATATAAAAAAATGATATAACCTTTGATTTTTTATATTGATGTCTAGAATATCAAAATATAAGTTTCTATCAAGAAACAGTTTCCTCTGATTTGGTGAGTTCGTTGGGGTTGGAGCACTTCGTTAGTGATCCAAGAAAATCGAATCATATCTTCTTTAAGTTCGTTTTACGGCAATAAGGTTTGGTTATAGGAATAGTTCCAACTCTACTTTAATGGAATGAGAAACCACAATCGGATTTGGCAAGGGAAATTATGAAAATGAAGAGATTGTGAACGATATGGTTAGAGTAGAGACTTATTATTATCACGAACTCTTAGGAGCTGGAACTTATAGAGGACTACACTTAATAAATCATAAGTCATAAGTAGTAACAAGTTGTAAGTCAAAAATCATAATTCATAAGTCAGTTCATAATTGAGAAATCACGTCATAAGTCATCACAGTCCCATAAAAAAGAATTCTGCAACTCAAGCTAAATCACCATACTTATAAGTTTTTGAAGTCGTTGAATGCGAGTCTGGAGTCAGTTTGACCCCATCAGATCAGATCAAGTTCAATTGAAGGTCAAATGGAAGAAAACATTGAATATCTGGAATTATCCCTACATTAGCTGTTTCTTATTGTATCTAACTCTTTTCTTCTCAAAAGATCTTAGCGATTTCCTTTTACGCTTCACTCCGTTCTCACCAGATTCTCTCTTCAATGACCAGCAGGGAAATGGCACTTTCAAATGGCGCTTTATGAAATACTCAAAATATATAGCCTTTTACTTGAATCTGAAAAATTTTTATCGAGAAACAAAGAAATAATGAGTTAAAAGTAAATGTGGGCTTTCGAGTAGATATTAATATTATCCAATTTTACTAAAATTTGGTGGAGATCAATTTTTCGGTAATTTTAACAAAATAAAGAGGTGTGACCAAGACCACCCTAGGCCATTAGCCATAAGCCATTAAATCATAAATCTCTGATCACAATTTCAAAAAGGGTCACATAAGTCATGAGTTACAAGTTATAGGCATAAGATGATAAGCTTAAGTATAGATTAATGGATTATAAGTGAAAAAACAAATGTTAAAGTCACAGGTTATAAGTCATACCTAATAATTCATAACTCAAAAGTCATAGGTTTAAACTTATAAGTCTTTATTTATAGTCATGGGTCATAAACCATCGATCATGAAGTCATTAGTCATGGTTAAAATGTCATAATTTGTAATGGCTAGGTAGCACAGGACGTACAAATCTAATCATCCGTGGGTGAACTGAGTAGCTTACAGATGATTAAGATAAGACAAGAAGGGAAGGGAGAGGAAGAAAAATAAAAGCTTTTGACAAGTGACGAGCTTGGTCTTCGATAAAAGATCTTAGAAGTCGCTACGTGTAGGTTTGATTCCGGTGCCTGATCGAAGTGACCGTTGAAAGTTGGTGACACCGACACTTGGTGGTTCTTTGATTTACGAATTTGGATTTTTACTCGCTGCATCTGTCCTGGGAGGACCTGGAGGATTCATCCTTTCCAAAATATTGGACTCACGGGGACGCCAGAGTATTTGTATAAGTTGAAGATGGAAGTGAACGAAGATTGAGACCAGGAACTGAGCACAAGAGGTCGGATGCCAGAAAGGAATAACATCATCGCTGTCGAGGTATGGTCGAGTGCGAGTGCTGGTGCATCGGTGCCATTTCGATTGTAACGCTGTGACTGATAAGATATACGGAATGTAGGTATGACTTCGGTCGAATTAACTGTGTGCATGATTAGAGCTTGAATTGTAAAGTCTTTATCATCATATCGGTTAGAAATGACGCGATTATAGGTCAATACGAGAATTTTGGTTCCGAGTAGCTATTAGGTTCAATTGGGATAATATTGATGTATCTGATCGAACACTACGATTGATATAAATAAATAAAGTAGTTCGGCAGAGATCGTTTATATAATTGTACGTAAATTATTTTAAAAACAAACATGTCACTACCCAGGACTCCAGTCCGTTTACAACGGACATCTCAAATTCTTAAGCCAAAAGTCGTAGTCATCAATTATTAGTCATAAGTCGTAAGTCTGAGGACTTTGAAATCTTGTTAATACAAGTAATAACTCGCCTCGAGAAGGGGTCGAATAATTGGGTTACTCAATCAGTCAGTCATCGCTCTGACGGGTGTATATGTTGTAGATTAATAATTTTAATACTAAATAATGAATTAATGCGTTAAAATCCATAACTTATCTCGTAGAATCGATTGCAAAAAACTGCAACCTTCTATCTCATCGGGAAATGGTCGAATAATTGGGTTACTCAATCAGTCAGTAATCACTTTTGCGGACTTTAATCTTAAAAGATGACTCCAAGCACTTCAGCTTTGGAATTTCAGAGGCTTATCTTATTTTAACTAAATGAAGATGTTTGTTACGAGATGGTTAATTTATAACAAAGCCGATACCTGCACGGTTGGCGTCCTTGAACGGAAAACACCCTTGAGCGCGGAAATCGCTTTTGGTAGGGTGCGGATAGGAGGTTGTAGGGTTTCAATGGCATCTATGGGTGATTATGCACTACTGAGGGTAAAGTGGTAGATGCACAAGGGTGATCCGTTAGGCACTTGTGGTATGAGTTGAGCTCGATAGAATGGAAGTATCCCACTCAAAAGAGCATATAAGGTCAAATACTCTTCCCGCATCTAATTTTTGTCAGCAGTTATTTCTCAACATAAAATTTAAAAAATTCGATTAAAAATTCATTATTTTAACTGTTCGGTGATCTGTATAAAAATACCTCTCAGAATTGGCCTCATTAAAAAGGAGCGCCATAGCTATTTTTATTTGGTCAAAATTCCTAATAATGAGGCGCTGATTGGGCGCTTAAAAGTTTGAAAAGATCCTTCCGTGTGATGTAGAATAAGCAAGCTCATAAAAATTTAAAATTTTTAGAGTGGAACAAAATGAACTCTTTTTTGTATCCCTCCATAAATATGATTTTTTCACTTCAAAAAATTATTATTTCTTGCTATCAATTGGTCCTAACTACATACCTTTCTGTGCCTCATCTATGCTGCAGAATAAATAACCACTTTTTTTTACTGCCGACACCCTTACGATATTTTTCCGATATCGTCTAATGTTTTTCCCACTGGGTACTTGACGGGATCTATTCCCAGTGGGAAAAAAATGACGACGCTTTTACAACATTATTACGACATTTAAACATTATTACGTCATCATAAAGATATCCTATGTCCATGTGGTTAAGATGACTTTTTGATGTAGATAAGACATTGTCCAATCCTACGACGTCTTTTCGACATCGCAAAGAAATTTTATTGACATTGAAATAGGATCTCCTTACGATGTCGTAAAAAGGTTGTAACTATGTCGTAAAGACATCACCAAATTCCGTGATCACTGGGTCGGTACTGGCTGGGTACTGACCGGGTTCTAGTCGGGTTATAGTCGTGTCCTAAAAGAAACTAATAAAGTACTGGTTCGTTTATACTAAATACAAACTCCTAGCTGCAGCAGGCTAGGTACATATAGAGTTATAATCGGATTCCACATGGGTGCTGATCGGGCACCAATCGAATACTATTCGAGCTTTCACTATAATATAAATTTCTATTACCTTTGAACTAAAAATATAAAAAAAGCAAAGATGAAAACCAAGACATGGATTGGGAATTACGATCTAGAGCGAATTTTGCTTGAATTCCGGAGGTCGACGTGCCGTGAAGGAAGCAGGTCAAGCGTGAGAAGGATGTCGTCTTCTGATCAGGATCCTTTCGCGGCAATAAATTTCCCTGTTGACAGGATAACGATCGGATTTATACGATACTAGCATATTATCGAGTATCAGCTGACTTCTTGATCCTGATTTACATTTTCATAAAATATATTTTCTACTTTTCCGAAGAATGCTCGAAAGTATCCGATTTCTGAGGTTCTCACTTTACACCTATAGAGAAACGTAAAGTGAACTTTAAAATTCTTTAGAGGTGTAAAGTAACCCAAGGAATAGTGTAATGAGACGTACTACTAGGAAGTCCATACTTTTCAATCCATACCTTCATATCCACATCTATCAAAGTATAATAATTTCAGTCCCTCTCTATCTTTCTTGAAGTATAGTATCAAGTCTATCCATTACAATCTTTACCATTCAATCCATTTCTATCCTTGTATAATTTTTTAAATCCTTTCCTATCTCTCTTGAAGTGTATCATTTTCAATCACTACATTTCTATCCGTGTCTCTCCTTAATCTAATCATCTCAATCTTTTTCTTTACTCATTTTACAATCTACTAGTAAGTCTATCCATTTCAATATAGGTTAGTGATTATACTGACATAGATTGAAAGGGAAAGAGATGGATAGCCGCGAAATAAATGAGATTGAAAATATAAATTATGTATTTAACAAAGAGATTGAAAAAGACAGAGTTAGATAAACAAGAGATAGATTGGGATAGAGCTCTTTTGGATGAGTGATACTGGTTTTTGCAACACAAATCCTAAAATGTTCGTTAGCTCAGTGGACTAAGCGTAGGACAGCGAACTCTATGCGCGTGAGTTCGCGTCCGGGAGTGCGGATTTTTCAGTGTTACATGTCTTAGGGTTAGGACTAAAATAATATTTATGTAAAGAATATTGTATTTAAAATATTATTATGTATGTTCAAAATTGTTCAAAAGGATTGCAAATGGGAGATAGAAAGATATTCAAATTTTTTTGGAAGAGATAGACTGAAAGATAGAAAAAGATAGAGTAAATGGTTAGAACGGAATCAAAAGTTTTTAGGAAAGATAGTAAAAGATAGAGCTTAGTGAAAACGATGAACACACACAGAGATTGAAAAAGATAGCGTTTTATTGATGCAAAGGGAGGGATAGAAAATCTCTATCCTTTACTATCCAAAATCCTTTTATCCTTTTTTATCTTTTTGCTTCCAACAGGGTTGTCAATCTCAATTCGTTTTTATTTCTTTTAATCTCCAATTCTCTATCCCTTTCTATCTCCATTTAAATTCATATTCATGCCTGCTACTTTTTTCAATTTGCATTTCTCTATCTCTCGCCTTTTCCTGTCTACCTCTTTATATCTCGTTGTCAATCATATTTTCGTTCCTACCTCTTTCAATCCCCATTTCTTTATTCTTTTCTATCTCACTCCTATTCTTACCTATCCCTCTCTATCTCCTTATCAATTTCACGTCAATCCAATCTCTTTCAGTTCCCACTTCTCTTTTTATCTATGGCCTATTCTCTTCTATACCTTTCTATCTCCTCGTCAATCAATACCACTCATCTCTTTCAATCTTCGCTTCTACATCCCTTTCTGCCTCCCCGTATACTCGTCTATATTTTCTATCTCTTTGTTAATCTTCATTCTTTCCTCTCTTTTGATCACCACTTTACGTTTCTTTGTGCCTTTATGTGAAAAATCAAGTATCCGTTATTTATGTAGTCTTTTATTTGTACATATTAAAAGTGAGTTTTTGTAAACCGGGCAAGGAAGAATGGAATTTTTTATATATGGAGTTGAAACGAAAAGTGACACTAAACTCGATCCGAAAATCGAACTCGCCACAGTCTTGCTATTAAATGTATTGTATTTGACTAGTTGGGAAAGAAAAAAATTCTCAACTTGTTAAATAAATAGCTATTACCTTTCTCTATCATAATCTTTGAAACTTTGTATTTATGATATAATGTATGTATGAATATATAGATAATTTTATATTATCAAATTTTATTTTATAAAATCATCTATTTTACACAAAATAAATTAAACATATAAATTAAATTATTTATTTATAACATTATAAAGATTAAATTTTTAATTTTAAACTATCCTGCATGTATTGGTATTATTCATTTTCATGATTTAGATTTTTCAGTACTTTTCATAAATCGAGCTTATTGTCATGCTTTATGAAAAAGAGAGTTCAGAATCCCTTTAATGTGCGTGGCTTTACGTGCCATTTCACCAGAAAAAGCCTTCCGTTTTAAGGGATGAAATTTTCAGTGGTATTACTCTGTTATAACTGGTACTTTGATGTACAATATCGCACTAATGTCGCTTTATGTACTAAGAGTGTTCGTAGAGAAAGTTTACTTTCTCTCTGAAAGAAGCGAGAAAACAACTTAGAAAACTTTTTCAAAATAAAAATGTTATTTATTAACTTTATACAAGTTTTATTTTCTAACCAGGAATTGGTTTTTCTCAACTTACTTAACAAATAGTATGATTAAATATTTGTTCACTCTAGGGTGTTAGTCATTTTTTAAATAAAAACTTGTGTACAGAACGTAAAATGTCTAATTTTAATACTTTTTGCTTCTTTATAGAAGGCAGTAAAATTTTCCAATTTTTTAAGAATGGTTAAATTAAACCTTCCTCAGTTGGTAAATGTTTAATACAACCCAGTGGGCACAAAATTTGGCGACGTCTTTACGACATCATTATGACATCTTTATCACAACTTCACGACATCCTATGTCCATATCTTTAAGATGTCTTTACGACGTCGTAAATTCAACACAAAAACTACGACATGTTTACGATATCGTAATCAATATCTTCAAGACATGGACATAGGATGTTGTAAAGTTGTCATAAATATGTCGTAACGATGTCATAAATATGTCGCCAAATTTTGTGCTCACTGGGTACATATATTTATAATATGTATGAATCCTACTCTAAAAAAGATCATACCCATCGAATATCGAAATATCTCGAAATGCGTGGACTGATTCCTTATTGGTCAACACAGGTGGGAAAATTTTTAAAAATAGGATACACGTACAAAATTAACTGTAGATCACTAAATTCTATAAAGACAACTTAAATTCAAAGCCGTGTACGAAATCACGTTTCAATTACTTCAATTTGTATGACATTTTGCTATATTGACCAGATTGATGTGGACTCTGTAATCTATTTCAAAAATCAACCATATTGGGACATTATGATTTATTGAACTATTATTAGCTCCAAGAATTGTTTTCCCTTTGCTGTTTAACTAGATTTAATACGGCCGGCTGGTCCTATTAAAATTCGAAGGATAAGTTCATTATCTGATCGTTTGTTTTATGCCTATTCACCCACTCTAAAGGAAGCATGAGGACGTACAGTATGATTCATGTATGCCTTCCTTCGTGGGCTTATAATCCCAACCCTGGTTTTCATTTGAATTTTATGGAAACCAGGGTTGGGTTGACATGTTTGGGGGGAAGGCATACATGAATCTTACTGTACCAACACAAAAATCTGGCGCGAATGCCTACTCTGGGAATTTTATATGTATTTGAAATCAGCGGCCCACATCCGCTTAAGTGTTCAGAATAAATTAGCACATTGCTCGTGTTATAAGGTTAGTTTTTTCATCACAAGGAGTGACTCGACAATACTCGACAATAATCGGAATTGAAGAGAAAGAAGAAGACCACGAACTTAGTCTCATTAGAATAAAGAGTAAACTCTAGATACAAAATAACTTATTAATATCTAGATGAGAAACTCATGTACTGAAACGGTCATCTTGATATTAAAGTGGGAGAACTAAGACGTCCCTAGACTATCAGTATTCTGTGACCATCTAGTGGAGAACCATGCGTACTAATTATCAGTCGCGATATAAATAAATCTATAATATACGTATACATCACATACCAGTTAAGCGATGAGCATGGCAACCACGAAGTAGTATAAGGAGACCCAACTCCATCTGCTATTCCGGAAAATTCTGCTAGCAGTTTTTCGAACTCCTTTCTGCTAGATCCGTACCCTAACAGATTTTAGCGCCTTTTGCGGCACAGAGGCTAGCAGACGACAGAGATGAGAAGCAGACGACAAGGGCAAAGTTTTCAGTTTTTCCGCATTAAATTTATAGAGACGCTAGAATCCGTTAGGGTACGATCGAAGAGAAAGAAGTTCGGAAAACGGCGGCACTTCTTATATTAAAGTTGGGTCTCCTTATACTACTTCGTGATGGCAACACAGCACTCAGCTGATTCTAGAGAATGTATAAACAACCCAGTGGGCACAAAATTTGGCGACGTCTTTACGACATCGTTACGACATCTTTACCACAACTTCACGACATCCTATGTCCATATCTTTAAGATGTCTTTACGATGTCGTAAACACGTCGTACGTTTTTGTGTTGACATTACGGCATCGCAAAGACATCTTAAAGAAATGTACATAGGATGTCGTAAAGTTGTCGTAAATATTTCGTAACGATGTCGTAAAGATGTCGCCAAATTTTGTGCCCACTGGGAAACTATAGTCAAATTATATAGTCTACTATAGTCTACACACGAGGATCTGACAAAAGCATCTTGATCAGCGAGCCAAACAGTGTTGCCAAATCGTCAATACTTCATTGCGATATATTTTTTGCGTAAATAAAAATATTATTCTTTGAACAGTTATATCACTTATACCAAACTAAAGAATATCTTCAGTTTTTTACCTAAATGGCGAGAACTGTTTAGATGCTAAACTTAAAAGTTTACAAATTTAACTCGTTTTCTGTATAGGATCGCGTGTAAAAAGTACTATTTTCAGGTGATAATATCAACCTTCACAGACTCAACATTAAGTAAAAAATTGCAAAATCGATGCATGATAAGCTTCTGAAATTGTTGACGAAATTTCAGACAATTTCGGAGAAAAGTACAATCTCGCGTGAACTACCTTAAATGATATTTACAATTACAAATTATGCTTATATATAATGCTATATGAATTATATAGTGATTACATATTTATTGTGGATGTGATTGATGAATTAAGTAATAATGACTTATTTAATAATTATGATATGATTTGCGATAGTTGTGTGGACGTACAAATATAAATCTTGTAGACAAGCGCTTTTATGGATGATAAATTAAAAATTATGGAAATCATCTTGTCAGATAACTTAATAATGAATATATATATATATATATATATGTATATTATTAAATAAAGCACAAAATTATTAGTACTTAATGCAAAAAAATTCACAGTACTTTAAAACAGTTTTGCAAAATTAACTAAATTATTTTAATTTTTCAATTTCATTGTTTAACATTGGATAATTTTATCCATCTTTGTATTAATTAATATTTACGTGAATTTTGTAACCGAGAGGATATTATTATAACTCTCTTAATTTTTTAAATTGCTAATTTCTCTAAATTGCCTTCGGCATTTCTATTTATGCGTTCGTGAATTTATACGCAATTGTGAATGCTTCGACTGGAATTATATGGTCTAGTAAATTATTTATGTACTATGGCATTAACTCGGTAGATAATTCGAGATATAATAATTAATGTGGTAAAGTGTGATTGCAATTTCGATAAACAATTTTGATAAGTAAAATGACCCGCCGCATCGTATAAGGGGATATATAATTTCTTCAGAGTGCAATGACTTCTTATAATCTTTTCACATTTTTTTTGGACTTTTATTTTTATAAATTTATTTCCAGTAATTCCTTTGCCTGCATAATATCAAAAAATATTTTCTTTTTTTGTAATTTTTACATTTTCAGGATCCGTTTTTGCTCTGATAAAAAATAATCCTATTTATAAAGGGTGTTTGAATAATTTTCTAACTTTAAAATTCAATATCTTCATTTTACATAACTAGCTGTTAATTCTAACAATAGAATTTATTTAAAAAATTTAATTTACATAAAATTATTATCAATCTGGTAAAACATAAATTGATTGTAACTCATAACAATAATAATTTCTTAAACTTAACAACATTTGCATTCATCGGCTTGTCCTCGTTCCCAGTTTTTACATGTTTATTGTAACTAAAATGAGGGAATAGCAATAAAGAAATAGAGTCTGCTGCCAGGTAGGACAAATAGGTAGGATGTAATAATATTATCACAACTTTAGGTTTTAATTTGAAAGGCATTGAATTTGAAATATTCTATTCTGAAAATTACCCAATTAAAAATAATACCAGTAGGGATGCCTCCTAAAAATCGTTTAAATCTTAAGGTGTGAATTTGAAAAACTTCTGCCTTAATTTCGGGCTATTTTGCTCGAATTCTAAGCTCATAATTAAATCTTATTTTATTTAGCGAATATTGTATACTAAACGGAATTATGCCTATGAACCGAAAAATTTTCTCATTTAAATAATTCTTGCCTAGAGGGAACCGCGACTATTCAGGACACTTTTTAAATTATTTAACATGACCAATACACAAAAATGGTTTTATAAAATTATTCATACCTATTAAAAGCTTGAAGTATCGGGGTAATTAGGAACAAGCACTAGGACAAATAAACTAATAAAAAAATTGTGAAAGAATCAAAAAATTCCCAAGAAACTAAAAACAACTTTCAATGCTGAAAAAAAATAAAACCTTCCGAATATACTCTAATGAAGTTGGATACGTCAACCAAACTCCGATGTAGGAAAGTAACAGAGATGCAATGTACATTATCTCCAGTCGAAATTTGAATGTATTGATTGTAAGTTATCCACACTGTCCCGGGTTGCCCCACGTCCCAAATTTTCCGGGTCTCCCCTAATTTTCTAAGAATGAAAATTATTAACATTTACTTTTTAAAAATATAATAAAAACAAAAAATTGTGAAGAAAACAGAAAATCCTATCAAGGCGACAGTCAGCGCGCAAAAAGCGACCAAAAAAAGTTCAACAGGACACGATTGACACACGCTTTTGCGTGACGTATCCCAAATTACCCCTGTGCCTTTTGCTAATTACCCCGCTACTGAAGCAATTAGGGACACAATACACTCATTGATTTTTTCACACGTACCCCAAACTACATTGAAGTTAGAAAGAATCTGTTTACAACACGTCTTAGGAAATGGTTCAAACTTTTGAAAGGTAGGTATGTATAATTTTTAAAAAAGCATATTTGTGTATTCGTCATATTAAATAATAAAAAAAGTGTCCCGAATAGCCCCGTCTCCCATTCAGACAGAGAGAATATCTACTTACATATATTGTATAATATTCAAGACCCATAATAACGTTTCTTATACAAATTTATACATGAATGTTGAAAAGAAATAGTGATGATTAAAATTTAATATATTCAAAATTCTGTTTAAATATTACACTAATATTTATTATCTTTCAGATTCAAGTCTATGGCTTCAATGCAGAGCTCTACCACAACTTAAGTGAAGCGCAGCACAAAAGTCAGGGACTTGTAGCTATTTCACTGATGGTTCAGGTAAATATACTTTCTCATTAAAAATTTAAAAAAATAAACTAAAATTAGGGATGTCTGATATTTACTATACGAGCAATTCTCTATTTCTATGTTCTGTCACAATAATAAATATTTTTATAATATATAATATATATATATA